>OZ024912.1:26773598-26878598 GCA_964017125.1 Flabesymbios commensalis
TGAAACCATGGAGACTAAGGTTTTTTCTCATTTTGAAATCATCATAAATATCTTAGTTAATTATTTCTGGTTGATTTGAATACCTATGTTACTATGGTAATTCTTCCAGTGCGGGAACCGTCTTTATACGTCAGAATCTGACGTCTACAGACGTCAGATTCTGACGTATAAAGACTGTTCCCGCTAGGAAAGGGTTACGTTTAAGTAGAGCACATCTTTTAAAAAAAATTCCGTATTATCCGGAACGTTAATATGTATTTTGATGTCTTCCTAGTCTCTGGTTTGAATATCTTAGTGATTATACTTATCCTAGTTGTCGTCAGCACGTTGTATACTGCACTGGTAAGTTTATAAGTTTACATGTACGCTATATAAATAAACTAAATAATAATAATGATATATATTATAATTTTACTTTGGAGTTACTTTGGAAATTTTTAAAAGTAGACAACGAAACATTCGTTTCAATATTAAAATCATCTATATAGCTACCAGACAGACATATACTTTGGACATTTTTAAAAGTAGACAACGAAACATTCGTTTCAATATTAAAATCATCTATATAGCTATCAGACAGACATATATTGACAGAAAGAAAGTCAATCCAGACTTATTTGTCATAGAAATAAGATATGTACATGTATATACAACATTGTTAATTTGTTAAAATCCTGTAACAATATACATAGAATGACATACATAACTAATAACATGTTAACTGGCATTGCCATAAAAACACTGGGTATTACGATAATATAGATGACTGCTACTTAAAATAAAATTGAAAGGCATTGCCAGGCTACCATTACACGTTTTTACTCTGTCTACTTCCCACCGTGTTGCCTAAATGCCTGCTCTTAGTCTGGCTTTGGATTAATTTATTCATCAAGTATATTTCCTCGTGGTGACTTGCGTTGTTATTACTCTGAATAATAAACTCACTTTCAGTTGCATTAAAATCAAACTGATATAACTTAGAAAATAGAGAACACTGTTTCAATAACCGGCCCGATGCAAAACGTGAGGGTGCCAATACAGCGATATAATCTGCGTATGCTAAACACCAACAAAAACATTACCGACCTAACAACCATCCTGATGGTTTTAACATATCCATAGTATATCTAAGTATAAAGTAAATACAATAGGAGACAACATTCCACCTTGTTTAATGCCGTTACCTGCTCTAAAAGGCTTGGATACAACTTTGTCCAATCAAACAGACATGGTGTGTTTACTATACAGAAGTTTCAGTAATGTCGGGCACACGCCCTTCTTGCTAAGTATTTCAAATTATTTGATATCATCTTACTTTTATTGTAATATTTTATTACTTCATCTGGAGCAAACGTACAAGTAGTTGTAGAACTACGCGGTTCAAACCGGACTGTAAATCGGACGAAAATAGTTTATATGTGTTTTTCATTAACTTACCAAGCACGGTGCTTAGAGCCATATTGATCTATAATTATTGCTGTTGTGTAATGACTTCCTTTTATTATTGAATGTAGCCATTTATATAGATGTACAAAAGGGAATAGGACTAATAACATGACTTACAATCCAGCTTTACAGAAATGCCAAGTGTACATGTAAATGCTTAGAGCCGTTAACTAAATACACATATCACAGGTTGCGTCACTTTTTATTCCTTTAACTGCCATACTAACGTGAGAAACATTTATTTTAGTGTATCATAGCATTATTATTTGTACATTTTCATGGCAGTCACATTCCAGTTTAGACATACGTTTTTTCCTCAGCAACAGAAGGGACAGAATTATATAGTTTTTGTATTTGTCAGCAAATAATTCACTTACTTCATTGACTCCCTTTGCATTACCAACGCTGTTAGGTATACTATAGAGCTATTGCCTTTTATTTTCTTAACATCATTCCAAAATAACTTAAGATAACAAGAAACTAACTAGTCTACGGGATATTTTATTAGACACAATAGAGTCATGTGATTTCTTTATCATACGCACAGCATAGTGAAACTTATTTAATTCATCATTGAATGCATAGTTACGCAATCAACTTGAACATCTAAGCTCAATATAACGGCACTGTGGACTGACAAATTATGACTTTGATGATGATCTGTATATATACATTAATGACATGCACAATATTTCCACTGACACATATATGATCAATCAGGGATCTTTCATTGTCATTTTTGCTTTCATAAGTGTACTCAATTTTGGATAATCGATAATACGTATTCACAGTTAAAACGCAAAAGGTCTTGTAACATAACAAACTGATATTCATTGATAAGTTCCTGTATATAGGGCACACGTCCTGCACCGAGGCCATGACTGTTAGCAGGAATTGTAGCAGGGTGTTAGGTATCGGAAGTGTGTTTTCAAAATCCATCGAAAACAAAATGGGTGTGCCTTCTGGTGACCTCTAGAGGTCAAATTCGAAATGGCCGCCAAAACGACAATAAAAACAAATAAATGTAATATATCCGTTGCTTTTTGAAGTAGAATATCATGTAATATCACATTTGTATGATTTGCAACATAATAAAGAAGCTTTTGGTGTCATTTAAATGTTATCGGGTTTTTTTTAAGATCAAAGGTCATGTTCAATGTCGCGTATGAGTCGAATTAACTACCTTCTAGGGCCTACTACAATTAAATTTTCAGTTTAAAAAACATTGCATGGTGTTAGCATGGTTAGGTATGGGAACTTGGGAAGTGTGTTTTAATAATCCTTAGGAAACAAAAAGGCCTTAATTCTGATGACCTGTGAGTAAAATTCAAAATGACCGGCAAAATGACTGGCAAAAATGTTTGAAGCAGAGCACAAATTCCCTATGTTTTAGCGACAAATCTGTTCCAGGGTTCATTTAAATGCTTCATATATTTTTTAAGGGCAAAGGTAATCAACAGCAAAAATCCAACGACCATTTTGAAAAAATGCAATATTAACTAATAATGCGATTATCAGGTGTAATATGTCATTTTGGACTAATTTTGCGGTAAGAAACCCACCATATATGGGCCTAAAATCATAATTGTAGGCTTATGTGACCTTCAAACACCACAAGAAGGTAGAAAATAACGACAAACGGTCACAGTGGAAAAACATTTTTACTAATAACATAATAGCTATGGAATATGTAATTTCTGGCTGACTTGATGGTTCGAAATTCATGCATGATATCAATAATGTAATTATAAGCACACGTATCACGTAGCCTTAAAAAACACATCAAGGTGAAAAAGGCCACCAGCGCCGGTAATTGTGAAACTATAACTTCATTACTAATTTTTAATTTTCTAGGCGATTTACCCCCAGACATGCTCAGACGGCCGGAGACATGGGTTCCGCTTTGCAATTTAATGCTGAAACACAACGGCCTTATCATCTTCAAACAACATACAGCGATCATACTGATAATACAACGCTTTTTACAATTGGCACAATGAATAACTGATAAAACACATTGTATTTACGTCATAATTAGGTATGCCTGCATGAGAAAAAAAACATCTATGATATATGTTATATCCCTGGCGGCTTCCCTGACGTCCAAGCTTTTTATAAGTGGATAACGAGCTGTTGTACAAACCAATAACATAATATTATGCTTATTAGGACTCCATCCTGGTGCAGATGTTATGAAGAACGAAACTTTAATTTGTGAGCCTTGAACCCTCTCTCATCGACATGTTCATTGGTTATTGGATGGTTAATTAGCAATGGCTAGACGGTATACTTTTTTAATCGCCGGGCCAGCCCATCAGAAATGTTTTGTCTGCTGCATTGTACGTGGTTTTATTATGACAAGAAGCACACGAGATTTACTCTTAATAACTCTAATAACTCTCAGTACTCATTCAATTAACCCTCACATCATTTAACATCACTAATTTTTAGCTAACCCGACACATTGCGCTGATTTTAGGATATTTCAAAAACGTAAAAGGGACCTAGCGGTCCAAATGTTAATCAATATTTCAATCATGACGACAGTGAAAAAAAGAGTGAATTCTGCATTGACTTGGTCATCAATAATTGATGCGCATATTGATCAAAATAATTCAATAAGCGTATATTGACCTCATGGTTATTGTCCTTTGTGGTAGGGGGGGGGGGGGGGGGGGGTAGCGAACACTATCAAGCCAATATAGCTAATGAAAACAAGCTTCTAAATCTTACGCTCATATTGATCTGATGTCGTAGACTGGTAGTTATTTGCATGACCCCCTGGACACCCTCGAACCCTCGACCGCTGACCCCCGCCCCACAACTTGTTGTTGTAGTATCCAGTCTTGTAATAAGCTTAGTTACTGATGCCCCAGTCACACTGAGCCAGTTCGCACTACGTTCTGCAGAACAGTAGTAGAACGAGGAAACGTATTAAGAAAGGAATGGACGTACTACACACTGAATAAATATATCGTATTAGGACGGGCAAGGACGGGATGGTGGTCCGGAACGTTGAACATGTTTAAAATCCGACACCGTTCTACCCGCTCAAAATAGGACTGGGTAAGGAAAATAGAAAGCACACGCGGGAAATTTTTTGTACTTTTTGTATAATCATCCCCGATATTTAAAAACTGCCTGAGAACGCAATGCAAACGGGCAAGACTGACCATGAGCTGGTTTAAACGGACATGTCGTAGTCAAAACTGTGCAGAAACGGCCCAGAACGGCCCTAGAACGGGCTGAAACTTGTTAAGAACGGACTGTGAACGACATTAAACGTTACGTCTTCCCGTTCTAAACGTTGTGCGTGCGTTGTTCAAACTGTCTGCAATCATAATGCACTTACTTCAAACTGTGTTGTGTCGTAGTAAAAGAGAAATCCCGTCCTCATCCCGTTTGATGAAATTTTCAGAACGGGCAGGAACGTACTTCGAACTTGTTTAGTGCGACTGGGCCTTGAGATGAATGCTGCTAACCTGTACTATGTACTGTAGGCGTACACGTGACACGTGACCGTCCTACGCATGCCGATTTCGCAGTTGATTGGATCTTTGAATTCCCTTTTACAAGCCGTAATTAAACCTTTAAAAATAATTAAGTAACGTTAAATACCCATGCTTGCACGTTAAACCCGATTTTTCCAAATATTAGCAGCCCCCTAGCTATAACTGCATGCATTGAAATTCATGATAATTAAACTAAATGTTGATGTGAATATGGGAAATTAATTGATTAGGTATTATATATTACTGTAAATGTTAGCCAGCAGTAGTCTAATCACCAAATTACATAGCTATAACTAATGTACATTTACCGGTTTACACTATATGGCATCTTTCCTCTACAGCATTTTTTATGTTAAGATTAGGTAACTAGGTAAAGTCGGCTTCAACACTATTTATGTGTTTCTAAAAATTAATTATATATTTAGTATGAACATATTTTCTACATGTCAGCTGAATGGGGAATAAAGGTATCATGTATATACACCTACGTCAATAAAAATGTTTTATGGTGTATTATATTGTTTTAAAAGACGTTGTTCTTTCGCATCATCGTTTCTATTAGGGCGGCATGAAATCAGTCCTGTGGGTGGATTCTCTCCAGACTCTGGTTATATTCGCTGGCTTGATTGCTTTGATTACTAAAGGCTTGATACAGTCTGGTGGAATTAAAAACATATGGAAAGCTGCTGAGAAAGGACATCGTACAAACCTGTTAAGGTGAAATGATGCACGTTCATTTCTATATGCCAGTTAATAAAAATATTATCGCTCTTTAATAACACCGTTTCAATAATTAACTCCAGTTAACACAACATGAGCTAACTGTACCTTTATAATAAGTGAGTGTAAATGTTATGTGTGTAGGCCTATATAAATGATATAACAATGTTATGTGTGTTTAGCATAAGTCTGAGTATATACCAGTATATTTAAGTCTATTAAGTATGTACAGTATGATGTTTACAGCCTAATAAAGTGAGTACTTAGAGTAGACATTATACATGTTATATGCAAATAGATAATCAGCATTACACGATTTCGAATAGTAGTTGTTTCAAGTTTACATTTTCGAACTTATTAATTTAGCTATTTGTATATATGTAAATAAACTAGTTATCTTTTACAACCAAATATCACACCTGTGTTTTTATACTTATCTTTGCTGTTAAAAATAAAATTATTTAAATTTAGCCAAACCAATGTTATATAAGCATCATTTAAAAATGAAAAACCAAAACTGTTTTTCTTCCAGTTGCACAAAAAAACAAGAATCACATGCTGCTGCATATAACCCGTCAATTATTTATCTAATTATATCCTATTGTGTCTGTTTCAGTTTTGATTTCTCTTTGACAGTAAACTGTTTTTTGACGTATGCACTGGGCGGATTCTTTGTACTGTTTGCACCATGTGTATCATTTCAATTTTTAGTACAACGATATAGTATTGTTAAGACACCTGGAGATGCAACTATGTGAGTTTGGTATTAATTTTATATGGTTAAGTATGCACTGTATTCACACATTCATATGTTTTGTTCATTCATATGTTTGCACAGCAAAAAACAACTTATTATAACTACTAATGAAATTCGCCTTCTGGTCAGTTGGATCAGACTCTTATTCCGATAAGCCTATATTCCGTCAACTCTATATCCTCGACACCTGGCGGTATACTAATAAGGCCTATTCAGTTTTTATAAGGTTACAGTGTAACCACCTGGTGATTATAACCCCACGTAATATTTCTATGTTGCCACATACTTGTTTTATTGACATGTATATGTTATTTTCCGTCAACTCTATATCCTCGACACCTGGCGGTATACTAATAAGGCCTATTCAGTTTTTATAAGGTTACAGTGTAACCACCTGGTGATTATAACCCCACGTAATATTTCTATGTTGCCACATACTTGTTTTATTGACATGTAGGTATACATTATTATACAATAAAATTGACGTTTTATATTTGTGATCATTAGCTAACCCGACACATTGCACTGATTTTAAGATATTTCAAAAACGATAATAATACATGGCAACAAAACTACGATTTTCCCCATTTGTGCCCTTTATCCCTAAACCTCAGTAACCAATAATTTATGTAGACCTTGCACTGACCATACTCATTTAAATTGTTGCAATTGTTGTTCTCAAACACAAAATATATACCGGTACAGAGACGCATGGCATTTATTTTTAATTTTCTTGTTACTCTATTTGTTTGTTGGTTTATTCAATGTTCTACATTTTCACGTGGCGGCCTATTGTTTTGTTTATTTATATGTTCATGATGCGAGAGCTAGATCATTATTTTCACACTTCCTTTTTCTTTCTTTTTTCAGAGCGTCCTACGTGCAAGGCGTTGTATATGTTATTTTATATTTCTTGTTAGGAGTCGTCGGACTGATAATGTTTGCTTATTTTGCTGAATGTGACCCCCTTGCGGCTGGCCGTGTGTCAAGCAGGGACCAGGTGGGACTAGTGTTGTATTAATATATATAATTATAATTATAATACTTATTACTAAGTACCAATTTTGTTTTAATACGATAAGTTTCTGGGTTATATCCTCGTTGCACAGAGATACAAATATACGTATCCCTTTTCATATAAAGGTGAACTGATCCAGCTCCTTTGTTTATGATTGTGTGATATTAGGAAAACTTACGATTTGCTCATTGCAACATAACACAATGGTTCAAATATATTAGAAATTCGGACGGATCTTGTTATAAATAAAATTTAAAAAATGTCAGAAATAGCGACGTAAATAAGAGCATACCTCTTGGTAGCGGTGATTATTATTTTTAAATTGCTATACGCTTCAAGTTATTGACGTACTACAGCTTGATTGTCAATTTAAATTTGTAAATATATTGTAAAGCCTTCTAAAGAGATGGCAAAATAAGAGCTTGGATCGCCTTACCTCTGTATTCATTACTATGATATTCATAGCAAACCATACCTTTGTAGATGTTATCATTGATGGTTCAGGAATTATTTGGTGACTATCAAGGTGTTACTGGTTTATACATGGCAGCATTGTGCTGTGCTACACTGAGGTTGGCAACTTAAGATTTTATTTATTTAACTATTTGTTATATGTAACCTTTATTCTTATATGTAATCTACAACCCACAGCTGAGATTCTAAAGACACAAATAATAAATGTAGCAATGGTGGGCACTTGGCGATTTTTTATGCGACTAATGTTTGAAATTTAACTACGCTTTTTTATTCTTCCGGGGGGCTCTGAGCTTTGTTACCGGTAACGTCTGGTGTCCATCAAGGATCGATTTCGGGTCCTTTAGTATTTTTAATGTATAATAATTAATCGTGTTAATGCACAACACAGTAAAATGTATGGCTCATTAACATAAAACAAAAATAGACATAGAGTATGCCTCTTTATTGTGACAAAGTTTTATTGTATGGCCTTTGATAGTTTGTGTCCATGTCGCATTTAAAAACTGTGGAGATGTAATAACAACACCATTTCGCATTTAGCTTTTGAGATGATTGCACACTAGAGTGATGACGTCAACTATTTGACAAACATGTGAAAATCTCCATTCACATGTGTGGCGCTGAGAAAGTGGTAGCTGGTCGTTATGCATCGTATTGTGTAAATAAAATGTAAAACATTGTCAACTTCAAGCCATTTTATATATGCTAATTAGATACCATAAATGTGGAATTGAGCGAGGCTAATTCAATTTCCCATACTTTGATTGTGTTAAAAATTCACGTCCTCAAAATGTGTACTGGAGAACAGGGGCATAGTAGTGTATTTCTTAACAAAAATACCCAAATTATTTAATTTAGCAGCCATTTTGTATTATGCGAACTAGATATCCCAAACAGCTTGGGAACCGGCCTGAATAAAATCATGCAAATTCGTGCGATCCAGATCCTGGACTGTAATCCGGATCCTCCTCAACATTTAATCGGTTGCTCCTTGGCCCGAAACACACATGTTGTCAAAGTGTCATGAAAATCTGCTCATTACTGTTTAAGTGATCGTAGGTACAGACGAACAAACAGACACACATACAATGCGAATGTTTAATTTGCCTCACCGTACCCACTCATGTTTTAATACTGCATCTGATAAGCAATGATTTGTCTGTGGATGGTAAGATGCATTTACGTATCATGAAGTTTTTCAATTGTATTATTTCGCCTGTGTCCAACAGTTTGAATTTTGTTTCTTACAAATATAAGATTGGTAATTTAGACCTACCTCACCTTTCACCACAATGTGTGAACATGTAGTACATTCTCATCATCGGGCAATGGAGGGCTTAGCCAATAAACAGAAGGCGATATTCATTAGCAACATTTTAAATGATATGCACTCGCAGTTTTTTAATAGCACACAGTTTCAAGACATTTTGAATTTCGGTTGCTGTGATTAATATTTACATTTATTTATTTGTTTGTATATGTCATATACCCGGAGTAGGATCAATAAACTATTACTCTTAGGCCTAATACACTGTAGGTCGCTGGTTTTCGTTTCATAACCAGCATAATTTGGTGATTTTCACCTCCTAATATCTTTATGTTCTAATAAGCTTAAATCTAATAATTTAGACAACATTAGCCTATATAAATTGAATTATAATACAGTAAAACCTGTCAATACCGGAATGCCTAGGGGACAAACTGTTATTCCGGTTTGGACAGGTTCCGGTTTAGAGAGGGTTTTTGCTTTCAGAGAGGAACAAACAAGGATAACTTGTACAATTGACATGAGGGTTATAATTCAGGATGTGTCGTCGGTAGGTCTACAAATGATAGGTGGATGTATGCAAATAAATTGATATAATAAAATACACAATTTTTTAAAGATGTTTTATTATATTAAAATAATAAGCATATAATCATCAATTCATGCATTATTTTCTCAAGCTTGATTCATATATAAAACACATAATACAGCTAGTAGGCCTACACAAAGATTAGTGAATCTAGTACCGGGTATGCATATTGTGTCCGTGATAATTTATCATTTTTTTGTAATTGTGTGTCACATATTTCACACACGGAGCGCATTTGTCATTTTATAAACATTGATTTTTTAGTGCCTAATCTAAAATAACATTACATTATTGTAATCGTCCGTCACACATTTCAAACACGGAGCATATTTGTTAACACCTACATCAGTCCGTTTAAATATCAAAGCGGTAGTAGAAGTTGTGCTTTCGCTACGGATTTAATCATATTGCAGCAGTTTTATTTTTTTTAACAGCTTCATGACGACAACAGGCGTTTGTTTGGTAACTTTTATATATTTCTGTAATGTATGACGCTGGAAGAAATGCTCCGATACTGTATAATTATGTCATTTAGCACAATATTAATGCTTTGACTAGTAAAGTAAAAAGATAATATAGGAATAATCGAGCGATGAAAGAATAAATCAAATGTTTTTAAATTTTACCTACCGTTATTTATTGGGCCATTAAATATCACAACAGAATAAATTTATCCAAAAACACAGTTTAATGTATGTGAGAATTATTGTTTAATGCACTGATATGTTTATGAATTGATACGACCTTTTAATATTTTATAAGTCAAAGATTTTGTTACAATATTTTACTAACCAATTATTTTATTAATCCATTATGTTTTTAAAATATCTTACCAATCTCAAAGTAAAAGCGCTTTTAAGGTTCCTCTAACGAGAAAAAGGTGTTACCAGCACTAACTTCGCACCTTCCCCATTGCCCAACCAGATAACAAGCAGGATGAACATTACGTCACCTTTCGCCACCTGTTTAACCCTTAGTGCACCGCATGCGATTTTAATAAAATAAAAAAAAAATCATTTCCGGTTTGGACAGGTGAAATACAATACAATTTATGCATTTGGGGAAAATAATGAGTCCGGTATTCGGAGTAGACAGGTTCCGGTTTAGAGAGGGCTAATTAGTATTGTTTTGAGTGTCATTAATTCGGGACCAAATAATTATTACGGTATGGACAGGATTCCGGTTTGTACAGGGTCCGGTATGTACAGGTTGCACTGTAGTGTCATTGACATGTGAGCAGTCTTAATGTGCCAGCAATCTCAAATTCTTAAGTAGTTCCATGAAAATCAGTAGGGCCTATGGCTTTCGTAAACAGCATTTATTGGACATACATTTAAGCAAATACATTTGAGCGGTACTTACCAGTAGCTAAGTATAGTTAAATGTAAATTAAGAATAAGTTCTTAGTTTTCAAAGTTAATTATAGTTAAGAATAATTAAGGGTACTTTATGATATTTAAGGGTATATAGGTTTTTAAGGGTAGGCCTACCTAAGTATATTTTAGGTTATTCAAGGGTATTTAAGGGTTCTCAAGGGTACTCACTTGTGTTTAAGGGCTTGTAATGCTACTTGTGGACATTGCCGGCAATCACACAAGTATCTCCACCGTGAGATAATGATGCAATAATAATTTGCCCGGCGTCGTTTCAATGTTGTAACATTGTGATATTTCGTCTATCGTGATAAAGCTATTTTCAATGCTATAGGCCTATTATATTCAGATAACCCGTGTTTGCCGATAAATCAGTCTGGTAAACACTTCATACCTACGTTGATCCAATGTTGGTTGAAAGTGGTTCAACATTAGATCAATTAATATTTTATTGATGTCTCGTGTTTACTTGGAAGTTTAGTCCGGATATTCAGCATATTGAGAGACCAAACGTCAAATGTATGCTGTTTTGGCGGAAAACTCATTGATTGCTGTCGCCTTCCATCTGACATGTATTTATAGGTGTGACACGAGACGTTAACCAAATATTAGATTAAAGTTGGGCTGACGTCGCAAACACCGCCAGCATATATAGTAGTTCAGTCTCGTCTCGTCAGTTTCGTCTCGTGAGGGGCAGGTGCCCTTGGGTAGTGGTTAGCATCACTGCCTTTCAACCTGGAGTTCGGGGTTCGTTTCCCGGTCTCGGCGGTTTGAAAAAAAAAAAAAAGTGTTTCTTCCACATCCACTCGTGAAACTCGATATTGTGGGGAGCCTCCGTGACAGGGAGGTAGCGTGCCTCAGACCTCCAGGTTTTAAATTTCGAATCCTGTGTTTGGAGGGCTTTGTCATCTCACTCATCTCAGGAGGCTTATCGTAGTCTAGGGCGAGGGTTACCATTGACGTTGCCGAATATTCGACAAGTCAATGGACGCGACCAACGCCTCAGACCTCGATCTCGATCGTGGTGTCTTGCCCGGTCAGCAAGCTGTGGTTCACTGTAGAAACTCAGTTAAAGCAGAAGATTTCTTTATTCATTCTTTATTCATTCCATATTCGTGCAGACATTGTCAGATATGAGCGTGCTACTTAGTCCCGTGCGACAGGGGGCGGCTATCCAGCTATGCGGCTGAATGCGTGTGATGTGGTTACAGGTCTGACTTCCGATAAGGCCAGTACTAGAATGGGCGAGCGGCTGTGCCGCAAATGGTGTGAGTGCCGGACGGAAGTGCTGACCCGTCGATCAGCGATTCCGTCCAGCTCGAACTCGGCACGATGATCTGCTAGTTAGGTCGCCACATTACCCCCGGGCTAAGTGACAACGTATATCTACAAAACTATGCTTGTGGTGACCTCAACGGCAGATATCGTGAAATTACGGTAAACTACGCGCCGACCAAGTACCACCGATTTGTACCATAATATCAATATTATCACAATAAACATGTAAAAACCAAAGTCGTGATACAGCGTGGGTTGTTGGTGAGCTATAGTGAGTGCGGCTATGACCAAATCTTTATTTATTTATTTCCGATCCTCTTTGCAAATGTCCTTTTAACTGGCCATGCCCAAAACTCATAACTCTCATCCAACTGACTTAGTTATTTAACAGATAAGATAATAGTGAAAACTTTTCTTATTTATTTAACAATTATTTCTTTGTGCCAGGCCTGGCATGATTTATATACATAATAAAGTTAAATTGTACGTGCGCTGGGTCCGCAGTATATATTATTAGGAGCTATAACCACGTGAACCAGCTGCACAAATTGCGCTGGTGTATGGATCTGTCGTCCCACACATGTTTGAATCGGCGGCGGATTTATTGTCACTGTACGGCTGTGATCGGTATTACTTTCATTGTGATTGCCGATGCGTTTGTTCTGTTGTGTTTGAATCGGAACGTCTTTTCTTAAATGCAAAGGAATTCGTGAATATGTTCGAATACCATCGTACCTCCCGTTAGCGCAAGGAGTCGTGGCATTTCTAACATGCGGCGCCTTGTATAATGTCGCCTTCGTATTTACCTGCTCCCCAGGTTTTTCATCTCGACGGCTAACCTCTGGAGCTGTTGCCTTTGTCTTTACCGTAGACTGTCCGTTCAAAGTTTGCTTCGTGCACACTCCGGCCTCAGAAGGCCTCGACGTAGCAGTACTTCTTTTTCCTACCACGGCCGTCTGAGGTTTGAGAATTTTCGCCATAGGCCGTATAGCCGTAGTTTTTTACATCTCGGTCGATTGTCTGGTCTGTTCATCTTCAGGCGTGCACTCGATATGCGCAGGTTTGACACGGTCTGCAGTCACCGTCTCAACCTTGCCTTTGATTAATACTTTGAATACTCGATCGCTCCTTGCGACGACCATATACGGTCCGTCGTAAGGGGCAGTCAGCGGTGGTGCAATTGCTATTCGTCGCAAAAAGACATGTGAACATGTGTCGAGCTCCTTATATTGGAACGTATGTTTTTGATTTAACCGCTCGTGGGGGGCTTAACCGGAGACGCTACATGGCTACGCGTAACCTATCTGAATAATTTTCCAAATCAGTATGGGCGTCCACAGTATAATTCTCCGTAAAGTCACCTGGTAGACGCAATGTCATTCCGTATGCCATCTCGGCGGCTGATCTGCCTAACGTTTCCTTGACGGCCGATCGTATGCCGAGCAAAACGGCCGAAAGCGTAGTTGTCCATGGGTTCGGTGTCTTGTGCGCCACAATAGCGGCCTTATGTTGTCTATGAAAACGCTCAACCATGCCGTTTGATTGAGGATGATAACTCGTCGTTCTGTTTCTAGTTATACCGAATTGATTACACAAGGTATCCCATAGTCTGGATTCGAACTGGGCCCCTCTATCCATAGTAATCGTAGCGGGAGTCCCGAAACGAGCTACCCATTCGCCGAAAAACGCGTCCGCGACTGTCTCTGCTCTAATATATTTTATCGGTATAGCTTCTGGCCAACGTGTAAATCGGTCGACGCATGCCAACAAATATTTAAAACTGTCGGAATAAGGTAAGGGCCCGACCAGATCGACGTGTACATGATCGAATCTCTCAGTCGGTTTCTCGAACTCTCCGAAAACTGGTTTATTATGACGTGAAACTTTAGCTGCTTGACAGCCTGTGCAGTATCTCAACCAATTTGCTATGTCAGTGTTCATCTTTTGCCATACAAAACGAGAATTAATGAGAGGTTTCGTGGCTCTATGAGAAAGGAGCCCTAAACCATGAAGGGAATTAAAAACTTTTCTTCTATACTTTTCAGTTACGTATGGTCTTTTACGTCCTGTCGAAATGTCGCACCAGACCAATACATTATCGAATGTCTTTAACAATTTCATATTAGACGTCGTTGAATGTCTCAAACGTATTAGTTCTTTGTCAGAAGCCTGGTCCCTGCTCAGGTCTTTATAGTTTATCGCTGCGTCATATTCAATAACTGAAACTGTTGGTCGCGATAATGCGTCTGCTACGAAATTCGTTTCGCCCTTCACATATCGAATATCGGTAAGCTAAATGCCTTGTCTGGCGTAGTGATGGTCGTTCTGTCGTAGAGTTCATGACGAAGGTCAAAGGTTTATGGTCAGTGTTGACATAAAATTCTCTACCCTCCAAGTTATTTCTAAAATGTCTAATGGTACTATAGAATGCCAAAAGTTCTTGGTGAAAAGCGCTGTATCCTGTCTCTGCTGGTGATAGCTTTTTGCTAAAAAATGACAAAGGTCGCCATACATTATCAATACATTGTTGTAAAACTCCGCCAACTGCGAAATCACTAGCGTCACACGTGATGTTTAAAGGTGCCGACTGTTGCGTCCGGTCCAATTATTATTCCGTATATGTTAACCGTTTGAATAGAATTTTCAAATGTTTCTTAATGCGTCTTATGGTCAGGGCTTGTTAATAACAAGTCATCTAAATATACAAACACGAAATCCAAACCACGCTGGATATGATCTATAAAACGTTGAAAAGTTTGTCCGGGATTTCGTAAACCGAACGGCGTTCATGTAAAATTGAAAAGTCCGAACGGCGTCGTAACTGCTGTTTTATGTACGTCTGATGGCTCGACTGGTATCTGGTAATATGCCCTCACTAAATCTATCTTCGAAAATATCTTGGAACCAGCTAAACGCTGTGTAAATCCTGTATATGGGGAATTGGGTACCTATCTGGAACCGTTTGAGCATTTAAGCTGCGGTAATCGCCGCATGGTCGCCAATCGCCGTTTTTTTTTAGGGACCATGTGAAGTGCAGACGATCATTCGCTGTCGCTGGGCTCGATAACGCCCAATTTAATCATTTCGTCGAATTCTCTCTTTGCAGTGACTAATTTATCAGGCGCTAGTCTTCGTGGTCGCGCGAAAACGGGATGACCTCTAGTTACTATCTTATGCGTTATTCCGTGTTTTACTGTTTCGCCTTTCATTGTAGGTCGTGTCAGTTCGGGGAATTGATTTAATAATCCCGTATACTCGTTACGAGTGCTATCTATTCGATTCAGTGACAACGGTTTAATTGAAGATAATGTAGCTGCTATCGCTAGTCCGGTTCTCATGTCACGCAGGCATCTGCCTGATAAATCTACGAGTAGATTGTAATGTATTAAAAAATCAGCCCCTAATATAGGTTGTTTAACGTCGACGACGATAAATGTCCATGAATATTCTCTTTTCAGTCCGACGTCGACTATACGTTTACTTGTACCATATGTTGTAAAAGTCGAATTATTTGTAGCGACCAAAGGTAGACTATCAGCGTCCACGGTCCCGTTAGCGCAAGACCAGGGCAAAACGCTGACAGCCGCACTCGTGTCGATCAAATTTCTACATTTATTACGTTTGTCTGCGACGTACAGTAGCCTAGAGGGAGATAACTTAGAAGTTTCAGTTATCACCACACAGTCATGTCGCGTCTCGTTCGGCTCGCCAGACACAAGAGTCGCTACTTTGTGCTGGCTTAACAGTTTAAAGCGAAGGCACAGGGGTCTCTGCACAAACGCGCCTTATCACCAAATCTCTGATGATAGTAGCAAATCAGTGCATCGTCCGTAGCCGTTGGCTGTGCGGTATCGGTTTGCGGCGAGTTCGGCGGCGGAGCGGGCGAGCGGGGATTTGGTACTTTTGTGGTAACAACATTTTGGTCATTTTTTTCATTACTATTATTATTTGCAGCCATGCGAGGTGCAAACGGTCTCGCATTAGCGTTAGGGAATTTTTTTTTATTTTCTGTTGTATTGTCTCTTCTGCGAGTTGTCTGCTGCTTATTGTTATAATGTTTCTTTTGATGTCCTGAAGTTTTAGTCTTCTGGAGATGTCTTCCATTATTCTAATAAGTTTTTCACTGTCGTTTACCCTTACCTCGGCAACTCCCACACTATTATCTTTCGCGTCGTTTTCTGAAACTATAGCTCTGTCGGCCAAAACGGCCAAGCTCTCAAATGACGTACTATCGGGTGTGGTTGCTAAATGTGCCCCAATAGATGCAGGCATCTGTCGAATAAAAGCTTGTCGTATCACTGCTTTACCGACTACTGCCGTCTTCCCGAATCCAGTGGTCTTCTGGAGACGTCGAAGAAAACGCGAAGGAATGTCCGTGCCCAGCTTCTCGCCTGATATGACCTTATTAACTCGCTCGGGCGTCGTCAGACCTCGTCTCTCGATCAACACTCCCTTAAGACTGATGTATTTGTGACTAAGGAATGGCTGTAATAAAATATCTCTAACGTCCGATGCGACTTTTCTGGATAAGGCTGCACAGGTTAGTCTATACCGTTTATCGTCGTCTGTTATGTCGTGAAGGTCAAACTGTGTCTCCAGCTGGTTAAACCATAACTCGACGTCGCTCGCATAGAATGGTGCGATTTTGAATTTATGCAAATTCTTTGATCGTCGAGGGGCTTCTTGATGATTCGCTCCTCGATAATTCTCGCCGTTTATGTTGCCTCGCGACTCGTAAAAAATCGTCTTTAACTCGTCTGAATTCTTCGTCGTTTTCTCGAGCTGCTTATGCACTAGCGTCGTTCAAACGAAATAATGAGTTTGTATCACGAGCACCTCTGGGATTCATTTTCGGCGAATCGAAACCTTGACTGGCGCCTCCTTCGGCCATTTTGCAATATTTTTGAAATTATCTAACTGGTAAAGCATTTAAGTCTACGGCCTGTAGGCTAACTATGCAGAGCCTAAAAGTTTTTTGAAATGACATGCTTCTTAACCATTTCAGGTTATTTGTATAACCACCCTCTGCCGCACGAAGCAGTAGCACTGCGAAATCTGACACATCCGACGTAGTCTTGTGATGAATTATCGAATCTGTGTTTTCTAGGTGATGATGAAATGTCTGTTGAGTGTGGGGTTGCCGAATGAAGTAGTCTTTATAAAATGGCTTTTTACTTGCACGTTATATAAAAAATAGTTGTGTCGTTATCAGACACATAGCACAATATTATAGTAGACTAATACGTAAGGATTTGGGTCCAACAAATAACATGTACACATGCCAATAAAATTGCTAACATACTGCTCTAAGCCAAAATTTGTAAGACAATTGACTGTCCAATCTGTGAGAAAAATATTTTCTCAGAAACAGGAAAGTGAAATATGATAAAATACTTGAGTCGGAATAGCTGTCAAATCGTATATTTCAGACCGTAAATTCTGAAAATTATTTTCCAAAATCGAATACAACTTAGACTAGTAGGTGTTACAATCATATGATGACACCCGTAATGTTTTAATAAACTTTTGTTAAAATAGAAAAATATGTTTAATTTCGCTGACAGCTTCTCGCTTGAGTGGCATAGTATGCATGTCTATTTCAGATATTCTCGCGAGAAATACACACGAAAAAATTCTTTTTTTTTTTTTTTTTTTTTTCTTTGTGTCTATTCCTCGTAAGAGAACTCGTACGACCTCGTCATAATCGTTCGTTTTGTTATTCGTTTGCTCGAGTCGTATAATGTATCTCTACAGCCATGTCGATGCTGTATTAGTCAAATATTTCCTAGCGGTGAATGTCTGTTGGCTCATTGATATATCATCAAAGGTCTAATTTGACGTTTTCAATGCGCTGTCATCCTGCAAAAATGACATCGCTTTCGCCGACAAAACTATTGTTTTGAATTGTTTGTAAAAAAATAAAAATTATTTACTTACGTTTCACAATTATTTCTTTGCGAAACACATGAAAATGAGAAAAAATATTTTAAATTTTGTCGATTAGAATTACGTCTGCCGGCTATCCAATATGAATGCCGCACCACGTGTTTGGAATATTCCGATTTCGCCGCCGAAAATTGTTTCGTCTTAATTAATGTGAATATCAATGAGCCCAGACATCGTATGATGCGCGCTTTTCTGCGCACTAGTCGGTGTGGAGGAACGCGTGTAGACCCCGTAGGTCTGAGAGCAGCTAATTCTACAGTGGCTTGATTAGGAGAATAACTTTGAAATCTGCTATAATTTAAAGGGTAGACTATTCTGTCTAGTATGCGTTTTTCGAAGTCTAGGCTGGATGTCTGAAATCCACCATTTTGAAAAAGTCGAAACCGCGTGGGTTTCTAGGAAAATTTATCGAATTTTTCGCTGTTTTTAACGTGAAAACCTCTGTTTGTGCAATTTTTCTGACTAGCCTAATGGCATTTAGTGTACATTTAGACCCAAACTCTTACGTACCTTCATAGAATGTAGATTCATTCTATGTCCCTTACATATAAAACTATCCAATTCGCACTTTGAAAATGCTGTGAGACACAAAAATGCAGATCTAATCTATTCAACTGTGTAGAAAGTTGGGTGGCGGATCAAACGTCGTGGGATACCGTTAATGATGCGGTAACCCAAAATGCTGGCAGAAGGTTGCGTGTACTTATCGATTCACAGTCGGGGGCACCAATATCGTAGTCTAGGGCGAGGGTTACCATTGACGTTGCTGAATATTCGACAAGTCCATGGATGCGACCACCGCCTCAGACCTCGATCGTAGTGTCTTGCCCGGTCAGCAAGCTGTGGTTCGCTGTAGAAACTCAGTTAAAGCAGAAGATTTCTTGATTCATTCTTTATTCATTCCATATTCGTGCAGACATTGTCAGATATGAGCTTGCTACTTAGTCCCTTGCGACAGGGGGCGGCTATCCAGCCATGCGGCTGAATGCGTGTGACGTGGTTACACGTCTGACTTCCGAGAAGGCCAGTACTAGAATGGGCGAGCGCGGCTGGGCCGCACATGGTGTGAGTGCAGGGCGGAAGTGCTGACCCGTCGATCAGCGCTTCCGTCCGGCTCGAACTCGGCACGATGATCTGCTAGTTAAGTTGCCACAGGCTCTCCTGGCCCAGTTTAGCTTGTATGTGTACAAAAGTGGCCTAAAGCCCGAATAATTTCATTTCATTTTCGTCTCGCCAGTTTCGTCGATTACAAAAAGCCAGTTCTCGTCAGTTTTGTCGATTAAGGGAAGCTAGTTTTCGTCACTTTCTTCTTGTCAGTTTTTTCGATTACAGGAACTCAATTTCGTCACTTTAGTCAATTGCAGGAGCCAAGCTTCGTCAGTTTTGTCGATTACAGAAAACCACTTACGCCAGTTTCGTTTCATCGATTGTTTCGTGTCGTCAGTTTCGTTGTGTTCCATCAGTTTCGTTACAGAAAGCCTTATTATAACCAAGGTTTGTTTTTGTCAAAGTAACATACAATTTTAATGGGACTCCAAACTAAGCTTATTAAATCTGACTTTTGTGTAAAGATCTGATTCAAACAAACACAGTTTGAGCAGATTTTTTAATCGATCCAGAGTTTTCTGAGGGGTGGGCTTCTATGACGGCTGTGATCCTCAGCGCTGAACAACACCCCTGGAAGATCTCGATCTGCTCAAAAACTATAAAGCAATGCTATTGCATGGTTATGTTAATAAACAAGGAAATGTCGGAAAATAAGAAAAAAAATGTGTAGTCACATTGTTTTCTAACAGACCTACACTAGAATTTCTTTTAGCTAAGATATATTATTGGCCCGTGGCAAATTATCCCAGTTAACCCTTGTCCTGCTGAATTGCGTCAATTGTATTTTTCGTCATTTGAAGCTGGAATTGCTAACGCAATTTCCAACTTCAAATGACGAAAAATATTACTATTTATGAAAAATAGACATGTCTAAAATTAAATTATTGGATCAACTAAGCATCTACTAAAAACTATTTTATCAAAATTAAGTGATATTTGTATTGATCTAAAACATCCTTAGCCCCGTATATATTCGGGCATAGCAGGACAAGGCAGAAGGTGAGCAGAATCACAGAATTCTCCAAGTTAAACCTTACAACGCTGAATTATTTTTGCATAAACCTGGAGACCAAAGTTTTTTTTCAATTTGAAATCATCATCAATGTCTTAGTTAACTCTTTCCGCTTTGTTTGACTAACTATGTTATGGATCTACGGCCATTATGCCATAATTCTTTCGGTTTGGGGATTGACTTTAGATTTCAAAAGCTGACGTCAATAAACGTCAGCTTCTAACATCTAAAGACGGCCCCGCCACAAGTTGGACAAAATAACAGAATTACAGGCGCAGACGATGGTATTCGATTAAACAGTACTGCTATTAAAAGTGTCACATTTCGAAAAAAAGGAATGTCTTTTGGGAGCATATTATTTCCAGCCAGTTGATCATGTTATAGTTTATTTCCCTTTATATTCCACAGTACAGTCTCGTCAGTACAGAACGCTGTGGCAACCAACATCCTGAAAGACGCTGTAGATCCATGTTACAAGAGACTTGTACGGAAATCAATGTCCGATAGAATGGCCACAATCATAGCAACAATCTCTAGTGAGTGTGAAACTCCTAAAGGGTCTTGTCAAGTTTAAAAAAAAAGAAAAAATTGGGAACATGGGAACAAACAAAAAACACAAACAAAAAATCCGAGTTGGGACTTGACCCACCCACCCACTTCCGAGTTTTTCTCAGATTTTTTTTCAAATTTGACAATTCCCCTTATTCCCTAAGCAGCATTCACATATCAATACTCACCTGTGGGACTTATTAAATTTGACGTATAATATTGCGATGTTCCGGCGCTCAGCTCAGCATGTGAATGCTAGAAGGTGAACGCCACAACGTCGCGATGTTGTCTCACCCCGTTTGGCACTCTGTCGCTCAGCTGAGCGTTGACACGTGAATGCTGCTTTAAAGCACCAAGTTATAAAATATACATTTTTCCAGAGTTGTGAAATATATAGTCTGAAGTACTGTATGGCATGTAGTTGGTGCAAAGAATATAACAAATTGTGATCCCAAATTTCAGCTCTCTTTGTGGGTGTTTTTGTTGCTGCCACTGCTTTGACATTTCTGTTTATGTGGAACTCGATATTTATTCTCATCTGTGTCATTTCTGGTGTGTTTGCTGGCCCTATAAGCACTTTATTTGTCCTGGGAATTTACATGCCTGCTTTAAAAACATGGGTAAGTATATATATATTATTCCTTTTTTGATGCAAAATCATTAGTGGCGTCAAATTATAATAAGCCTAGATTAATATGATTAAACTACTGAAGGAAAAGGGATACACAATAAAGTTGGTGCCTCTCCATCCACAATTTTGTTTTACTTAGGATTAAAATTATGATAGATGTTTTAGCCTTCTCAGCTTATAAACGGGTATATTTGGCAAACCACCAGAAACAATTTTGAACCAGCGATGTCATTCTCAGGCATGTTATGAGAGAGTGAGTTACAATTATATAACTTGCTACTGTCCCGTGCACTGCAATTTGTTTGGCAAGAGCTAAGGAAAAACTTTTTCGAATTCGAGGCTACTGTCGAATACTACACCAAGTTGCGGATGCAGATTGATTTGTCTCTTGACCTAGGATGAAGCATGTGATCTAAGATTTTTTCTCGCTGAAGTATAGACCGAATGATAAACAATTATATCTTGCTAGGATTAAGCTTCAGCTCAAACCCTGTCATCCATGCCGAGTAAACCCATTAACCCTTTTAAAACCGCCGGTGCCGCATATATTCGGGTTTTCACTTTTGATTAGCACATTCAGTGCCACATTTTAAACATGTTAAAGATAAAGTGTGATATCAAACAGCAATATCTGAAAACAGTTGCCCTCCATTTTGTAAAATCTGAATAATTTTCACTTGAAGTTGTGGATCGCGTCAGCGAGACACAACTTCAAGTGGGTGAAAATTTACATTGAATAATGGGGCGGGTAAAGGGTTAAACAAGAGATTCTTTAGTGTTTGAAACTGATAAAGACATTTGAGTAAATTTGAGTATTATTGGCATAAAGATGGTGGTGGTTTATAACACCGGTCCCAGTACAGAACCCTGTAGAACTCCATATGAGAGTGCAAATTTATCTGATAGAGTGTCTTTAATTTTTACGAATTGGTGCCTATTTTTCAAATCTCCAGATATTACATACCAGTCTGAGAGTATATCTGTTAATGTAGCATGGTCAATGATGTCTAAATCAGCCGATATAATAATATGTCAAGATAATTTTTCAGCCCGGAATGGGGTCCAGATCGGATG
Organism: Flabesymbios commensalis; assembly: GCA_964017125.1. Classification (NCBI taxonomy): domain Eukaryota; kingdom Metazoa; phylum Annelida; class Polychaeta; order Terebellida; family Flabelligeridae; genus Flabesymbios; species Flabesymbios commensalis. The sequence goes on from OZ024912.1 coordinate 26,796,355, forward strand.
AGCTCAAGAAAGCTTCCTAATTTCAGCTTCTGTCACGCGTTGAAAAACGTTCACTGTAGCATGAACGTTCTTAGCATGAATTTTGCTAACATAAACTGATGAAATATTCAGTACTTTATCTGGAAATTTGGAACGGATTTTTTCAATTTAATCCACAAAATATTTAGAAAAATAGCCACAAAGTTATATTACTGATGTGGATTCTGGTAGAGCCGGCGGTGATATGTTGTGCAAAATGTTATAAAATGTTATAGAGTTCCATAGACGACGATGATTGTCCGAATTTTCCGAAATATCATCAGCTAAATATCGCGTTTTAGTTTTTGCCATAATTCTATTACACAGGTGACACTGACGTTTGTAACGAGAACGATCTATTTGTGTGGAAAATGATAATAGTGTATATTATATATCTATTTATCTGTATGGTATAATAGCGTATTTTTGCAGCATGCTTTGGCTGGTATGGTGTCAGGCATTTTGCTGACTGGATCCATGTTTGCTGGATCCATTTACTATAAAGTGACTTTTTCACCTCTGCCAATGTCTACTGCTGGATGTGAGATCAACTACAACACCACAGATATACAGACCACGACCAGGTATTGGGATGATACAACTAAGGATCAAACCTCCGAAAGGTAATATTCAATGTCAAAAGTGGAGCCTCCACCACGAAGGTTCATTATTGATGAACATTCAGCCTAATAAAAAAAATGACATAACTGCAGGCAGGCAGGCAGGCAGGCAGGCAGGCAGGCAGGCAGGCAGGCAGGCAGGCAGGCAGGCAGGCAGGCAGGCAGGCAGGCAGGCAGGCAGGCAGGCAGGCAGGCAGGCAGGCAGGCAGGCAGGCAGGCAGGCAGGCAGGCAGGCAGGCAGGCAGGCAGGCAGGCAGGCAGGCAGGCAGGCAGGCAGGCAGGCAGGCAGGCAGGCAGGCAGGCAGGCAGGCAGGCAGGCAGGCAGGCAGACAGGCAGGCAGGCAGGCAGGCAGGCAGGCAGGCAGGCAGGCAGGCAGGCAGACAGGCAGGCAGGCAGGCAGGCAGGCAGGCAGGCAGGCAGGTAGGTTGGTTGGTAGGTAGGTTGGTAGGTAGGTATGTAGGTAGGTAGGTAGGTAGGTAGGTAGGTAGGTGGGTAGGTAGGTAGGTATGTAGGTAGGTAGGTAGGTAGGTAGGTAGGTAGGTAGGTAGGTAGGTAGGTAGGTAGGTAGGTAGGTGGATAGATATGTAGGTTGTTTGTGTCAAAGACAAAGGGCGGAATCCACTATTTAGGTAATTAGAGCATTGATAATCAACTTGACCCGTATGAACAATAATTATGATAACTCAGGATTTATATCTTCGATTTTGCCACCTTTATTAACAACATACTGACATGTGTATTTTATTGACTAATAATTGACATTTATTATTTTATTGTGACGACACTTATGTCGCTACTTTTTAATTGTTGCTTAGCGAAAATTCGTAAATTTATTTTCAACATCATTATGTTAGTGTAGATGACACAGTTTTTATTTTAGTAATTATAAGTAGGTTACATTGATTTCAGTGATCCAGCACCTGCATTATTCAGAGTGTGTGGGGTGATGTATCCATTTGTTGGATTCATGACATCTGCTAGTGTTGCCATCGTGACATTTCTTCTCTTAGGTAATATACCAGAAAACACAAGACATTGAATCAGTGCTGGTTTAATGTTGGTCCAGCGTCGTAGATGGTGCGCCAACATTAATGTAGCAATAGTGTTGTGTTTGCTGGGATACCAGCATTTTATTGACATCTTCATTTGCTGGGATGCTTCTACCTTGTGACATCTATGCATGTATGTCTGATTGATAGAAAAGCTACCAATGATTTTCAATAAGAGAGACCACAAAGAAGAGTGTTCAGTTAAAAGTGAACCTATACTTCAGGTAAGCCATTATGTAATCGATAATGATATTAGTTATTTTAAATTATTGATATCTCTTTTGTACTTTTAAATGCTGGTGCTACAGTAAACCTTTTAGCACGGCGACCGTCTTTAGACGTCAGAATATGGCGTCTATAGACGTCAAATTTTGACGTTTAAAAACGATCCACGCAATGAAAGAAATAAAATATTCATAATGGCCGTAGACCCATAACATATATATCCAAATAGAGCGGGAAAGCTAACTAAGAAATATACGATGATTTCAAATTGGTCCTCAGAACAAGCATATTTCAGCGTTGGAAGGCTTAAGTGAAAACTATCTCCGCAAAATGTTACAGGACTACTATAGAGTCTACGATAGTCATAAGTGATAAAGGATAAACTTGATACTGATGATAAATGTCAGAGATAATAATTATGTGAAATTCAGCTATATACAAAAATTATCAAATTCGTAAATCAATTTGAAGAGCCATTACGTCATTACCATGTTGTTTTGTTTAACAAAATATGTGCTAATTTGTTCTGGCAACAATAATATTATAACATGAGCATACAAACAGGCTATTATGTTATATTATTTTACAAATTGGATTTAATCCCGAATACTATAATGCTAGTCTTTATATGTATGAGAAGCAAACATTGTTGTGCATTATTTAGCTGATAATTATCTATTAGAAGCATACAATGTCTCCTTTTATATTATAATATACAATTATGTTTTTTATATTTATATCTTGAAATTGCGTTAGCAATTACAGCTAAAAAAACCAAGAAAGTAATTGAGGACAAAAGGCCTTAGTGCCATGTAGTGTATCAAACAAATACATATTTCTGATTGTTTTACTATATAAAATGCATATTTTTTATTACTACGTACGGCTCTATGCATAGTCACTTCTAGTTACCAAAATCCATTAATACTGTTCAAATAATCCAGCTCATATTATGTTACATCAATCATAAAGTTTTTTTTATATGTCTAGAAAAAAAGTGGAGATGGTGACGTGACAGTATGATATACACTGCTACAAACTGAAGACGTATAGCTGTAATGGAGAACAAAAGCCATGTAGACCATGGCACCATGGCATAAGATAATCAAATTATGTAAAAAAAAATCGGTAGTGGATGTGGACGTAGTGGTAGTGCAGGTGGTATTATTGTACTATATAGTTGGGTGAACATTTTAATTCTATATTCCCCCAAACAACACCAGTGGCTGCTCACAGATACTGGGGCCAGGAGTGCATGAAAAATTCTCTGGTCTAATTTCACAACAAATCCCCTTAGATGAATTATTTAAGCGCAGAGTATTTATCGTAAAGAAAAAAAAAAGTTATTCTGAAGAATTCCAGTGCAATTTTGAAATTACATAGATCATGTTTATTCGTGTTATTTTTTTAGAAGCTGTCTTGTTTGATTTTATGTTCTTCTTACAGCGAGTACGTATTTTTGGCTGCCAATATCTATATAACATCAAGTCGATTCTTGTTGTCACAATACTTGTTCCTATGATACAAACATTCATTTTGTTAGGTTATGTTATGGGCAATAATATTTAAGGTGCCAATTGTAGGAGTTCTAACGTTACTTAAGTTTGTATGCTTTTTCATAGTAAACTAAAATGTGTTTTTAGCTTTTTTTATGAGTGACAATATTGTGTCAATTTTAAGAGTTTTAACATTACTTAAGATTCTATGCCGTCATCACGGCAATGCCGCTTCAAGCTTTAACTTTAAGAGCCTATTAAGTTTATTTGCCTGAGTTTGTGTCATATTTAGGGGAAAGAGGGGCGCTGTGTGTGGGAAACAGTTGACATTTCCGTACACCAGTCCTTATGAACATGTCGAATATAACGTTTGAGGTCGCCAGGTCAGATAGTTGCGTTTTTAAAAAGTGTAAACTAATATTCACGGTTATATTTGTGATTAGAGCCCAAATGGTTTTGGTTGGGATAATGTTGGTCCAGCGCGCAGACAGTGGCCCAGATTACATCAGTTTTGGGCCAATGTATCGTGTTATCTGGTGTTTCTGGCGCCGGGATGGGAAGCGTCACCCGCATAACAATGCAGCAGTCAGAAAACACGGTAAATCACCCAATGCTGTTTCATTTTCGGGCCAGCGTCTAGGACTGTGGGTCAACATTGAAACAGCATTGGGTGAATGCCACGTGTTTGCGCAAAGTATACAGCAGACCCAGTGATGGTTTAGTGTTCGGCCAGCTTCGTAGACGATTGATCGACATTGATCTAGCAATTGGCTGCGACGCTGGCCCACCATTGAACGGGAATTTGGTGGGTAGGCCTACATCCTCCGTACGAGGTACATCGTAGGCAAGTATTGAATGAATGTTGAACATATATTTTAACTTGTCTCCTTGATTATTTCCTTAATTAAATCCTGGACATTTAGGATTCTGGCCCATGAGTCGACTTGCAGCATTCATGCAGCATTTGTGTCGCGGCAAACAACAACTGCTTGTTTGATGTTGGGTCAGCCGCGAGCGCCACTTAAGGTGGTTCAAAATTGAGCCGACATTGGGCTAATGTATCGTATTTGCTGTGATCACCCCAGCCAGATCTAATTGACACGTTTCTCCTCCTTTTTCCCTGCCATTTTTCTGTGGTAATCAGACAAACACAATCTGAGTTCCACTCATTCAGGTAAAATACTGTGCTGATAGAGATGGTCAACCAGCTAACACCAACTATACTAGCTGTCCTATCCATGAGTGATGGTGGCGTGTAGGTTTGGGTGAGCGGCGTGGTATAGCAGCGGTATGGTGTGGAATAATAAGTAATAATTTATGTTATATTTAGTTCGGCTGCAATGTGGTCTGGTGTGGTATGTAGGTTTATCACAGTAGCGTAGTTTGAAGGTTTGGCAGATTATTGTTGTTTATAGGTTTAACAGTATTGTAGTTTGTAGGTTTAAAAGAGTAATATAGACGTTGTTTGTATGTTTAACAGAGTAATCAGGTAATGTAGTTTGCAGGCTCAACAGATTATTGTGGTTTGTAGGTTTAACAGGTTATTGTAGTTTATATGTTTGACCTCTTCACTACCATACATGACGGAAATTTCCGTCGTCATTCGTCAATGAACGTAACCATAAAATGACACAAATTTTCGTCAAATATATACTACATTTATGTATTTTTCGTCATTTGAAGCTGGAAATTGCGTTAGCAATTCCAGCTTCAAATGACGAAAAATAGAACTCCTACACTAGTATATCTGGATCCTGGCATGCACCCCGGCCTGGAAGTCAAAGGGTTAACATATTGTAGTTTGTAGGTTTAACAAATTATTGTAGTTTGCAGGTTTAACACGTTATTGTAGTCTGAAGGTTTAACACGTTATTGTAGTTTGAAGGTTTAACAGATTAGTGTAGTTTGTAGGTGTAACAGAATAGTGTATTTTGTAGCCTTAACAGATTATTTTTGTTTTGTAGGTTTGGCACAGTAATATAATTTGTTGGTTTAACATATTATTGTAGTTGGTGGTTCAACAGAGTAGGCCTTGTGTGGTTTATAGTTTAGATTATTGTAATTTGTTAGGTTTAGCAGATTATTGTAGGGTGAGTAAAGTGGTTCGTAGCTTTAACAGAGTGGCATAGTTTGTAGTTTAGTGTGGTTTGTAGGTTTACCAAAACCTAGCAGTAGATGTAGTTCTCATGCTATTTCTGTGACTATCTCCGCTGTCAGGATGCCCGATGGTTTAGCAGAGCGGAGGTGGTTTGTGTGTTCAACTATTGTTAACAGAACAGCTTGATTTGTAGGTTTTGTATATATGATCTTGAGTTGCTCAGTCGAAATAGTTATGTAAGTATCAATACAGTTTTTTTTTGCATTCCCAACGCTTCAGCCTAATTATACAATAGCGTGGTGAACACTATGTAGGCTTAATGAGATTCAAGTCACATACAACATTCTCATCATAAAAATATAGCAGCTCAACTGGAAAATAAATTGTAAGCACGGATTGTGACTGCCTGCGCTGTGGTGTGGTCGTATTCACATGATACGTTGTCAAACCGTTGATTTACTGTTGGGCCAACGTCGCAGACGGTGCCCAACTTTAAACCAATGGTGGGTATCTTGTTTACTCTGCCGTTGGTGCTGCCCACACTAATAATGGACACCCACTCCCATCCAGCTAGAACTGCCACCTGGTGTGTCTTTTATATATTTGGATGATGTTCATTTATCAGGGTTTGCGGGATATCTACAGTGATCTATTCTGATTTGAAGACATCCTTAGATTAGTTTAGATTAGATTTATTCAGTAACCATTGACATAGGATAAAAACATGATCAATAGTGCAAATACATAAAAATCATGGGTCGCCAATCATGGTCACCAGGGAATAAAACACCGAAAAGTTTCCTGGTGAGAATACTTATTTCCACGGCGGTCCCTTGATAGTGATCCTTGATGGCGATGGCAAGAAATAATTTAGTCAATATAAATGTATATAAATAATTGGTCTAACTAAACACACCAGAAATTGAAATATCACAGTAATTTGATAACAAGTCTACTACTCTCGCGGAGAGAAAACCACGCCGGAGAACAGAGAAAGGCTTATAACATGCAAACCATTGCACAATTGGAAGCCCATCCCGCGTAACCCCTGCGGTAGGCCTACACCTCCGCTAGAGTAGAATAAATACCTATATAAATATAGAAAATATGTTATGATATAATAACGGTTACTATGCTAATTTTAGACTTATACTAGTCTAAAATCATTTAAAATACTGAATATAAATAAAGTGAAAAGCTAGTAGTAAATATATACTTCATCTTCATGTCTTTGTAACTCCGTCCACATGTGTTTTCTGACAGCATGTTTAAAAGTTAAAATGTTTTCTTGCATTCTGAGATGTACCGTACCCGGCTAAGCCAAGCTACTCACATTGCCTTTGCGATGTCATCAGGGTAGATGTACCGGTGGACAATTCCACATTTTACTGGCTGAGTAACGAAAAGACTTGGCACCCGCAGACTTTACAAGTGGTAGGACCAGGGATTGCACACTTGTTCTAGTGTATCTGTCATGTTCTTGACTGACCATGAAAAATGAATCTCGTAAATATTTTGGGGCTGTTCCATGAATTATTCTAAACATGTTGTTAAGTTTAATTTGTTCAACGTGTTCCGAAACAGGTATCCAATTGATAATTTTGAATTCACTGAAACCAATATGCGTCCTTGGGGAGCAGTTCAGGACAAGTCTAATTTATTTTGAAAAATTTGAAGTTTTTGTTGGTAAATTTTCTGAAGACCACTAAACCATGCGGAGCATGCATAATCGAAATGACATTGAATTAGAGCCGATGCCAAAAGTTTCCTTTGATTTGTGTTTAAAAATTTTGCATGTCTCCATAAGAATTTGAGTCGTGAGTTGCCTTTCTTAAGAATATTTTCGCAATATAATTACCATCTAAAGAGTGGTCCAGATCTACACTCACACCGTCTTTAAGAAACCTTCCTGACAAACCATCAAGACCGGTCGCTTTGCGAAAGGACAGATTCCCTATAAGTTTTGAAATTACATCTTCACTTACCGGTGAAAAAGTAAAAGCATTAGACTTTACACCTTCATTCTGGTAATAATTGTCAATAAAAGAGCCTCCAAAACCATTTGAAATATCAGGCAGTTTAGAAACCAGGTTTTCTGCAATAGTGGTAAAAAATTGTTAAAAGTATACGCCACTGTTTTTTTATCAAAAAAAATTTCGTTTTCTATTTCCAAGCCAAAGTTCGATGATCTTTTTTGATGTTTTAGAAATACCTGAATTTTTAAAGGCCTTCCAAAGATCAGTGGAAGAAATTTTGCATTCCTTAATTTTATCATTAAAATACGTGCGCTTCGCCGATTTTATTAGGCGCTGTAATTTATTTCTTAAAAGACAAAAAGTTTTAAAATTTTCTGCAGTTCTTTGTTTCTTAAAGTTATACAATGACTTATCTCTCTCCCTTATACCTTCTAGGATATCATTGCACATCCATGGCTCTGTACATTGTTTGAGACGAATTTCTTTGATAGGGGCTATGCTGTCAACCACAAACATAAAAAGACCTTTAAAATTATCCCAAGCCTACTAGTACAGTATGTTAAAAAATGGTCACTCAGGCCACAGTGAATGACTCCAGATCCAGAGCAGACTCTGTGACCGGAGTGACCCTAGTAGGCTCATTTATGAGTTGAAACCAATTGCATAGGTACATGAGATGATTCAATGACTTATACAATGTTGTTGATGGTCTAAAGACGTCAGTATTGAAATCTCGAAGGACAATAGTTTCTAGGTCAAGAAATCGCTAATTATCTAAGCATGACAGCGGGCAAACATTCAACAAACATCGGATCGGTGTCTGGTTGTACTTTGTGGACACACCACCGCCAACGGAAAGCACTGTACAGTGTTGAATGGTTGATGGCCCGAGCCAGCGATAGTGGACCAGCATTGACCCGGAATTGAGTTGACGTGTCACTTGGCCACTTGGCCGCTGATACGGGACCACTTAGCTATCCAGCAAACATGGGGTATTCACACAAAGCTGTTTCAATGTTGGCCCACTGTCTTTGACGCTGGCCCAGCATTGAAACAACATTGAAGAATGACCCGTGCTTGCTGGGTATAGCTATCAACCTTTAGGCTGCGGGAGGGGAGACCTCTTCTAATTCTATATCTTCTAGCTCTTTCAGTACGAGGACCGTCTTTAGATGTCTGAATCTGTATGTCTATGGACGTCAGATCCATATTTTATTCTTTATTTATTATTTTATTTAAACTATGTCACGTGGTGCATTGACTCTCTATATTAGAGCTAACTACGTCTACAGTTGTTTTTAATCTGTTTTGTTAGCCGATTAAATCAATGTTATTGAAAAAAACGAAATTTGTTTAAACATAAAGATTTGCAAATTTTTTATCTCAAATTGAACAAATATTAGTAATCTTCACCCATTTAAAGTTGTAGCTGCGAGGCGCTGTATTTTTCCACAGCTCTCTTGCCTGGCGAGCCCTGCCAACTTCATTTATGGCCGGGTCGAGGCCAAGGGTCTTAGTCACGTGACTTTCATGCCTGTGCTATTGAGGCCGGTGAATAATTTTCTGGGTCAAGTCAGAGGAAATGCGTCAGTGGGGAAATACAATACTGTGAACAACTCTTCATCCGGGGAAGTGACCTTTCAAAAATGTCTGAATTCGGGGACTACCCTATTTATCTAAGAATAGCAACAAGTCACAAACATTCGCCACTGGGCCATACCAGAGGCTACATGAAGCTCGGCCACGCCACGTAGTGTGGCTCTGGGAACCAGAGTATCAGCTCCCTTGACCGGTATTGCTGCAGGTGTGATTAATAGTGGCGTCATCAATCTGTGAATTGTCAAATCTTAAAGGTGCGTTGCTGAGATAGTAACGATAAGCGTCACCTGGTGAACAGAAATAGACTAAACAGGCATCAGAATGGGCAGGGCTTGAAACAAACCATCATTGTCGAGGTGGGAACCGGGTGTGGGACGTGGCCGGATTATAAGCACAAAAAAAAATATTTTCTGTTCCCATCAGGCCACGTCCTGGGGCTGGATCATCTCGCCACCCAGCCATACATCACCATCCATCTCTCGTGAATTAGTAATCAGCCATCGTCTGTGATATTACGCCATGCTGTCCGATTGCCTAGCAAAGACAAAACAGCATAGAGGTGCTCAGTCCAGTATACGCAAGATGTTGAACCAATGCTGTTTTAATGTTAGCCTAGCGTCGTAGACGGTGGGCCAACATTGAAACAGCATTGGTTCAACGTCTTGTGTTTGCTGGAATAGGTCACCTTGCCCAGACAGGGTGAAATGTTCCTAGAAGCCGATCTCACCTTGCCCGGAATTGATTCCGTTTCCAGTAATTGAGTTATAACAAGACCATCAATCTAGTTTGCTGACATTTTTTAAATATATTTTTTATATGTAGTTCTGGTTCTATTCGTGTCTTCGATATTGTACTACATATCTATAAAATATATGATTTTAAATTCTATCCAATTTCAATATATTTAGAAATTTTGATGTGAATTTCGTACATATTAGAAGGGATATGTTATTCTGAGAAATATATTTAGTCATAGAGCAACGATGCAACGTCGGTTTAATTTTGGCCATCGTATTCGACGCCTAACCAACATTAGGCCTAAACCAACGGATGTAGTCTTAGAAGAGATGCGTAATAATTTGGACCATAGTAGTTATTTTCATTTACATACAATATCGATGGTGAAACCGAAAAATGCTTTTACCAAGTTGTCACGATTTTTCGATTTCAGATCTATCATAAGCCTTGCTACAGTTTGTCATGCTTAGAATAAATATTCTGATTTTGTACCCTTTGAAAGCGAGCATAAATATTTCGATATATTTGTAGACTTCATTTCTAGAAAATTCGTTTGGATTTTTAAGCTGATTTCTATGAAAAGTGACATTCCTTCTTTGTAAGATTTGGGTTTTCAAATTCCTGATATTGTTAAACTCTAGAAACAACCATCAGACACGCGAAAACATAAAGAAAGTGTGCAAGGCCTTGGACTATCACTGTGGAGCAGTCGAGGCAGACGTGGAAAGCACACGTTTTCAAATGCTAATTCACAAAGCTGGCAGTGACTGCTCACTGGAAAAGTAAGCTGTCGCTGCCTTTTGGCTTTGCACGGCAGAACCGTAACCAGTGAGGTCCTTCTGAAGATGGCCAGGTTCACGGGTTTGGGGTCACAGGTCACGGGTTCACCCTCTTACCCGGTGTCCTGCTGAATTGCTTCAATTGTATTTTTCGTCATTTGAAGCTGGAATTGCTAACGCAATTTCCAGCTTCAAATGACGAAAAATATTACTATTTATAAAAAATACATATGTCTAAAATTAAATTATTGGATCAATTAAGCATCTACTAAAAACTATTTTATCAAAATTAAGTGATATTTTTATTGATCTAAACATCCATAACCCCGTATATATCCGGACATAGCAGGACAAGGTTTAACTGGCACCTTTCACAGCAGCTGAGTAGGTAATGGATGCACCGAGCATCTCATGCACTCTCTAACCCCATCGGTGTAGTCCGGCAGTATCGCTAACCTACTACGGCGCTACAGCCACCAATTTAAATCCAAATTGACGAGCTTTGAAAAATTAAAAAAAAAATTGAAAAAAAAAAAAAAAAATATTTTTTAGTTTGCAAAAAAAATTTTTGATTAAAAAAAGCTAAATGTTAACATTAAAATCAATGTTATTTGAGGTATATATAATTTCTTTAACATTTTTTGTATAACCCCTTGTTGTCTATCGATTTGTAATTCTGACCCAAATTCTGTGAAAATCTCAATGTCCTTCACCTCCTCTGTTTTCATCGACCTAGCTAATGCAATGAAGTATGGGGGAAGGGTCTTATATAACATTGTTGTCACCGAGTTGCCGTTCAAAACTGTTTCCGGTGACGTCACTTCGTTTGACAGAGTACCTAGATTCAGCTTCACAGAGTTATCAGTGAGTGTCACAGTCACCCACTGAGCTATTTCATGGCATTTGCAAATATTCAACACAAGGGGTCTCTGTCGTCTGTTACGTCACCGTCTGCCAACCAGCAGTCAGCAATTCATAAATCAGGCACTTTCAATTTTATATTTATTGATAATTAATTTAATGGAGTTTTTAAAAGTATGATCATTTTTTACTATATACGGTATTTATCAGTGTATATCCTGCCTGGATATTTTTATTTCATTTTCAGTAGCGTTAATGGTAATAACATGAATTGGGTTTTTTTGCACTATGTGATGCTATCGTTCTGAAAGACGCTGGGTTTTTCCCACGCATCTAGACGCGGCAGTACAGAGAGTGGCTGTGAAATCTCTGACCCCTGGTGATGAATATTAGCTGATCGGGGGATGATTACCAGTGTCTGAAATAGAGAGAGACACTAGTGGCACGAGTGGAAGATTCAGCCGGCTTCACGCGCACGCGACAACTTTAAATTTGTAAACAGGATATACTATTTAACCGGGAACAATATGACCGAAGCTGATTTTGAAGGTTAATATTTCTGAATAAAAAATATTTTTACCTTCCAACATAGCATTAATTTCGAATAGTGTAACGTTTTGTTTTTCTGAAATTCTCAACATCTATTCATTTCACCATGACTTTGGGAAAGTTTTTAGTGATTTATATCAAGTCAAATAAACTGATATAAAATGGGTCTGCAAGTCACTGTGATTTCGCAAAGCAATGCTAGGCAACTCGATACGTTCGCCTGGTTGTACTGCACCTACGCAGTGAATCCGTTGGGCATTCACACAGTATTTTATGTGTCTAGTATACTTAAACAAGAATACAAATCTTGTTAATGCGCTAATTCAAAGTCCAATTTGTACTAGGCATCTAATGCACTCGTATAGAGATGAGTGTCCAGTGCACTTGTATAGCCTACAATAGTGTTCGTTTGATTCCCCTGTACATGGAGAGCCCAGTATCACGGGGAGCAATCATTGGGGTGGCGTCAAGTGAAAGATGAGCTGCGTCAAGTTCAAACACCATATTATTATCGTTCACTTTTGCACCACAAAAATTGAAGATGGACGGAAACAATCAGCGACAGTAGCCGGATTAGCATAAGTATACTCAAACAAACATGACCACGGAACACTAGAATATATATATGTTCTAAACGGAGCTGTTCATGGTGTACTGATAAATAAATCGATGAGAACTAAGCAGTACCATTTCACAGCACCCATCTCGTGGTCGTACATGTTCACAATTTTGTCGTCGTTTTGGGGCTTACAAATTTGCGAAGTAACCACTGGTAGCTACTCTGAACACTAGGAAAATATCTTATCTTGCCCTGTATCAAGTGGTTTTAAAATCCCTGAGTATTTTTAAATTATTTTTCCAGCGGCTGCATACCAATTTTTTTGTAGTGCGGCTGGTGTAGAGTGACAGATGGTCTGGTGTTGAGTGAAATATAGCTCTTCGTAATGTAAAGGATTTAAAAAAAACCATCTCTCAAGCATATTATTGTTTCCCACAGTTGTCATACACCATAAATTAAAACAGATAAGACATATTTTACTGCATTACATAATGTTTTGTAATTTAAAAAAAAAACAGCAACGACAATGCAATTTTAAGGTTTCAGCGCATATGCCTATAGTGATTGAACATCAAACACAGTAGGCCTACTATTAATCTCAGTTCATTTTATGATATGCTATTATAGTATAAATCCATGTTTTCACCATTTAGGGGGTAGATGTAATCGTCAATCATTGTAAGCGGCTCATACTGCATGACACTCTATTAATAGGATGTCCCTAATTACCCTGTCAACTATATAAAAAACACACTTCGAATTATGACTAGAATCCATTAAATAGCTGACAGGACTTGAATTATGAATTCAGTCCATTAAATAGGTTGCAATACTTTATGGTCACCAAAACACCCCCGAGAGGTTACAGGGATAACACATAGACCGTGGGCCGACCTATACCCCCCCTCCCCCCTCCGGGTATTTTTGTAGACCATATTTTTTTTTAACCTTATTATGTACCAAATTACTTTCAGGTGGTCTGCAGATTTTTTATACATGGATAAGGTCACCAGGGGTCATCAAAGTATGGTATCCTTGACCCCTAGGGTGGTATGAGAATCTGTCATCTACATGTACACACTGTCAGTGGGAATGGGTGATGTTCAAAAATATTTAAAAAAAAATAGATTATTGGACCAGTACTTCCAATGAATCGGTCGGAACCCAGCCCAAGTACACATGGTGACATGGGTTGGGGTTGGGTTTCATATCGGATTTATCCAAAGGTCATGGTAAGGTCATCTCAAGGTCACATCAAGGTCAAATCAGCTAAAAACCGTTGAAAATAGCTTATTTTTGTTGTTTTTGCTAACATTATGTTTGCTTGAAATGTATATGATGGCTTGAAAAATACCTAGATCCCAATACGGACCTATACAGAAACACCCCGAAAGGTTGCAGGGATAACATTTAGGGTTAGAGGGTTTTTTACCCCCCCCCCCTTTCAAATCATCCTTGTGTCAACACTGTCTCATATGGCAGCAAAATGGACCAAATAACACACTGATGTTTTATTTTGAACAATTGTAAATTATACATTAATTACATCTGCTAAGGCCTAAGCCAACATATACATGGTGAAATAATACTCGCAGAAACATGTACAAGCTGTCTGGTAAGCAATCCATAGCTCCAGCTTCTGAAACATTGAATCCTTTATAGTCTGGACGATCTAATATGTCTCCTCGAAGCTTTAGAGCCACATGGATGAGAGACAGAAATATGTCATCAACCTCATATTTGATCATATACCGAGAAGTCGTCTTCATCATCATAATCATCAATAACTTGCAACATTGAAGTAAATTGCAATTTTACATGAACTAACAGTGTTTGTCGTTCAGCACTGCCATTATGAGATGCTGGAACCACTAGGAAGATGTCTTCAATGAATGATTGTAGTTTATCACTAAAAGAGGTTCGGCGACTATGGAAAGATGCTGGTATATGTATACCACACTCTTCAGCAAGTACGAAATACCTCTTCCAAACCTCTGACAATTAAAGGATATGACCCTTATTTGCCTTACTAAATGAATTATACTACATGTTATATAACACTTACCGATTATCCCCTTGCGAATATGACGAACATCAGATGAACATCAAACGCTTGTGAGGTGGGCAATAGGCCCTGAAGGCCTACATGTGGGTCATTTGGTCTGTTGGTGTCTTAAGCCTACATGTGCAAACACGAGGCGCTGAGCCGATGTTGATTGAATGTTTGGCCAACATCGCAGATGGTGGGTACAAACTTTAAACCCACATTTGCTTAAACGGGTGTTGCCGGGATAACTGCGTCTCTGATACAACAATATGTAATATGCATGTACGCGATAGATGTCATTCATCGTGGATTAGGCGCAAATATTGCGCAAATAATAATAATAAAAATAATAATCTTATTTCATTGAGATGTGGTCTGATTATCTATAATATGGCATAATCGAACTCAGTGGCTACGAAAATGTGGGTGTAGACACTAAAATTAACAACCTATGTCAATTAGAATTGGAGATATACCCTATTTAATGTTGTATTATGGCGGCAATTTTGAATTGCCATTTTGAGGCATTTCTACAAAAAACTCAGCGTGGTAACAAACAGATTCGTGTTCAGCAGGTTCAAAACTATAAAAATTGCTATATTACCAACTTTTACCCCAAAATGCCACCCAGTGTCCAGTTTTGTGAATATGAGCCTAGTCTAATTTATAGTGATTTCAAATTGAAAAAACCCTTGGTCTCCATGGTTTATATAAAAGTATTTCAGCGCTCTAAGGGTTAAACCCTGCAGTGTAAACTGGCGGACAAGTAGTTTTGATGTCGAACGGATTTTATTGTTGCTGACATTTCTGTGACATGTGAAAGTTATCTCACTCATAATGTTCGTTTGGCAATTTGCAGGTTCCTTAATGCCGTCGCGATTACAATAATTTCATGAGCATCTAATCTTTGCTGGTTGGTGGCACAACCTGATCTGCATAACACCTTTAAATACAACACAAACTGTAGACGCTAAGCAAAATAAAAGATCCCAACGATGATTATGGGCAATTGAAATACAATGTGAGTGCTGAGCCTAAACCGACAACTTACTTAATTAGCAACCACTATTGATGCTCAATTTTTATGGGAATTATTAATAAAAAACATCATGATGAAGTGCTCATCTATACGTTTTGCATACATGACCGATTGTGAGGGCTGTGAGTGAAAATTTGTTGTTCAGTGCATGCTAATCAAATGTATTGTAATTTTATGCCTATATGTATTTTACAATTGATAATAGTGATTATGTAGCAATAAGTTGTCCATCCATATTCTACTTATTTATCGGCCACGGAAGTACCCAGTTTATATCAACAACAATATTAACGTCAATGTAAGAACAACACCTAGCATAATGACGTCATGCGACTGTTATAGACCGTGGGCCGACCTATACCCCCCCTCCCCCTCCCCCCTCCGGGTATTTTTGTAGACAATATTTTTTTTGAACCTTATTATGTACCAAATTACTTTCAGGTGGTCTGCAGATTTTTTATACATGGATAAGGTCACCAGGGGTCATCAAAGTATGGTATCCTTGACCACTAGGGTGGTATGAGAATCTGTCATCTACATGTACACACTGTCAGTGGGAATGGGTGATGTTCAAAAATATTTAAAAAAAATAGATTATTGGACCAGTACTTCCAATAAATCGGTCGGAACCAAACCCATGTACACATGGTGACATGGGTTGGGGTTGGGTTTCATATCGGATTTATCCAAAGGTCATGGTAAGGTCATCTCAAGGTCACATCAAGGTCAAATCAGCTAAAAACCGTTGAAAATAGCTTATTTTTGTTGTTTTTGCTAACATTATGTTCGCTTGAAATGTATATGATGGCTTGAAAAATACCTAGATCCCAATACGGACCTATACAGAAACACCCCGAAAGGTTGCAGGGATAACATTTAGGGTTAGAGGGTTTTTTATCCTCCCTCCTTTCAAATCATCCTTGTGTCAACACTGTCTCATATGGCAGAATGGACCAAATAACACACTGATGTTTTATTTTGACCTGTTTTATTTTGACATCTCAAGGTCACAGCAAGGTCAAATCGACTCAAAATGGTTGGAAATAGCTTATTTTTGTTGTTTTTGCTAACATTACGTTCACTTGAAATGTATATGATGGCTTGAAACATACCTAGAACCAAACACAGACCTACACCAAAACACCCCCGAGAGGTTACAGGGATAACATAAGGGTTGAAGGGTTTTATTACACCCCCCCCCCCCCTTCAAATCACCCAAGTGTGTTAAATGGACCAAATAACACACTGATATTATATTTTGACCAACGGCCAATATACATTAATTACATCTGATAAGGCCAACCCAACCATACATGGTGAAATGGGTTTGGGTGGCATTTCTGCAAGGTCATGGTAAGGTCATCTCAAGGTCACAGCAAGGTCAAATCGACTCAAAATGGTTGGAAATAGCTTATTTTTGTTGTTTTTGCTAACATTACGTTCACTTGAAATGTATATGATGGCTTGAAACATACCTAGAACCCAACACAAACCTACACCAAAACACCCCCGAGAGGTTACAGGGATAACATAAGGGTTGGAGGGTTTTATTCCCCCCCCCCTTCAAATCACCCATGTGTGTCAAATGTACCAAATAACACACTGATGTTATATTTTGACCAACGACCAATATACATTAATTACATTTGATAAAGCCCAACCCAACCATACATGGTGAAATGGGTTGGGATGGGATTTCTGCAAGGTCATGGAAAGGTCATCTCAAGTTCACAGCAAGGTCAAATCAACGCAAAACACGTGAAAATTGCTTTTTTTTTTCTACCCTTATGTTCAGTTTAGATGTCTATGATTGCTTGAAACATACCTACACGCCAACACAGAATATACCAAAGCACCTCAATAGATCAGAGGATAATAATAAAAGGGGTTGGAAGGGTTATACCCTGTCAAATCACCCTTGTGTCAACCCCGTCTGATATCGCAGGGGCGGGGGCCCTAGGGTAGTGGTTAGCACCGCCGCCTTTCACGCTACAGTTCGGGTTTCGGTTCCTGGTCTTGGCGGTTTGAAAGAAACAAAAATGTTTCTTCCCCATCCACGTATAAAACTCAGTATTGTGGGGAGCCTCCGTGACCGAGAGGTAGCGTGCTCGGCCTCAGACCGACAGGGCTCGAATTTCTAATCCTGTGTCTGGAGGACAGTGTCATCTCATTCATCTCACAATCCCCAGGAGGTTCTTCTGGCCCAGCTTAGCCTATATGTGCACAAAGGTGGCCTAAAGCCCGATTCATTTCATTTCATTTCCGATATCGCACACTGATATTATGTTTTGACCAAGAATAAAAATCTATTGAAGCCCATCTCAAGTACACATGGTGACATGGGTTTGGATTGGGCTTCATAGGGGAGTTAGCCCAAGGTCATGGCAAGGTCATCTGAAAGTTACAGCAAGATGAAATTATCCATAAAACAGTTGAAAATTACTTATTTTTGCTGTTTTTGCTACAGTTATGTTCACTTTAGATTTCTGTAATGGTTAAAACGCGGTTATTTCTGTTTCAGTTATGATACTTATATATTCTGATATAGCAAGGATGTTATAGAGCTATATAGCTCTTGGGTGTATGGATATCTTTGTCGTCATTGTCAACTCTCTGGCATTGTAAATGGCGGTAGTATCATCCGTCACTCCACACCAGCTGCACCAAAAACAATGGGTATGCAGCGCTGTCAAATTACATTTAAAACACATAGAGGCTTTAGAACGACTTGCTATTTTCCACAGGGCAAGGTAAGATAATTTTCTAGTGTTCGGAATAGTTAACAGTGTTTTCTGAGCAAAATTCTGAGCACCAAGCACTGCTGTTGACGACAAAATTGCGAAAATGCACGACCAGGAGATAAGTGCTGTGAAATGGTACTGCTTAGTTCTCCACTACCTATTTATCAGCACACCATCAGAAGCTCTGTGAAGAACGTAAATATATTCTAGTGTTCCGTGGTCATGTTTGTTTTGGTATACTTACGTTAAACTGGGTGCTGTGACAGCTTCTTTGTGGCGATATTATGAGGTTTGCACTCGACGCAGCGCCTCTTTCACTCGACACCACCGCAAAACACTCAACACCAACCCAATGATTGCTCCCCGTGAGTATATATTTCAGACTGACACACATCTGCACACATTCGCTGGTTCACCACAGATGACGACTCAACATACAACTATTACCACCGACATCAATGCACACCCCATAGATCTGTATATCTTGAAACTGATAATCCAGAAAAAAACACAGCTCGAAAAAAGCCCTACCATAAAACATCATGATCAATGCAATATAAGATTGCAAGCAACGAGTTCCAAGACATTACACATGTCATAGACGATAAATCTTTTGGTAATCATAATGTGAGAGAAGGCTATGATTATCACGGTTGTCACAGGGATTTTTAATTAGTAGCTTCGTTACGATGTTTCCTTTCTGTAGGCATAATTATGGTAAGGCTATTTATTCTTTTTTGGGTGTGAAATGCTGCCGTGTTTATCACCCCAGGATCAATAAAAATCAACGAGTTTATCAAATAATGCAGTGTGATATCCCAAATTGGTTCTACGTTGATTTACTGCTGGGCCAACGTCGTAGACGGTGGGCAAACGGTAAGCCAACGTTGGACCACTGAAAGTCTTTATTCTGATGGATCAAATCATGCTATAAACCTCTGTAGTGAATTTTAATCAACCCTTAAACTTTTTAGCTTTTTGAATTATTTGTTCTTCAAGCAATTAGACAATCCAAATGAGCATTAAATTTTCTAGATCGACATATGTTTTGATAAGTATGCTATTTTTACCCACTTGAATTTGTGGATCGCGGAAGCGAGACACAAATTGGAGTGGATTCAAATTTAAATTAAAAAATGGTAAAATTTAAATAAAAATACATTTCATGTGGCAGTTAGTACATACGCGTGAAATAAATGAATGGGGTTTCAGGCCACCTTTGTGCACATATAGGCTAAACTGGGCTAGGATAACCTCCTGAGGATTGTTAGATGAATGAGATGACATTGCCCTCCAGACATAGGATTCTAAATTCGGCACTAATTCGGCACGCTCGGTCACGGAAGCTTCCCACAATATGGAATCTTTACGAGTGATCGGTGAAGAAACATTTTGTTTCTTTGAAACATGAAGGCCAGAGTGGAGCTAGAATCCGCGATCACCGACTTTCCAAGCAGGCAGCTTTGACCACTTCACCAAGGACTCCGCAGCACATACATGTAGATGTGAGAAGGTTACTCCATAGGTTCAATCCTCACACACACCATATCAACCCTACAAACATGAAACGCTGATCCGCTGCTGGTTGAATGCTGTGCCAGCGTTGTAGACGGTAGACCACCCTTGAGCCAGCATCGGGGCAAAGTATTTGCTGGAATGCCAGCAGTTGAAGGCCTGCTGTTCCCTCAAATTGTTCTTCCTGCGCTGCAGATCTCCAGCGCCAATGCTTCTGGCAGGAGATTTTCAGAGTAGTGTAAATACTGGGCCAGCATTTAGGACGTTGGTCTGTCATTCAGCCAGCCTGTTGTCAGAATTGTAACCCATTCAGCAAATGCAAGACGTTGAACCAATGCTTATTTGATGTTGGCCTACCGTCTATGACATTGGCCCAACATCTAACCAGCTTTGGCTCAACGTCTCGTGGTTGTGGGAACGACTGGTTTCATCATGCGCTGCGAGCAAAAACGACCAATGAACCAATGGAACCAATGATGTTCTGCCCACTGTCCGCGACGCTGGTCCAGCATTAAAACAACGTTGTTTTAATGAATCGTGTTTATTTGGTGTCCAATTCCCATTTTACTGCTTGTCATTCTGTCTGATTTTCACGGCGTCACACCACGCTAACAACCACTAGACTTTTTAGTTGTAATATTGTAATATTGTTGGACAAGAGGTGTGGACGGTTGCCACACATTAAAACAGCATTGATTCAACCTCTTGTGTTCGCTGTCACCACTCCTAGATTCTTATGGTTACATAACTTTATTATTTAATTATTCTCCCTGGCGGGGGCCCTGGTGCAGTGGTTAAAGCTGCCTGCTTGGAAAGTCGGAATTGGCGGGTTCGAACCTCGTTCTGACATTCAAGTTTCAAAGTTTCTTCCCCGCTCACTTGTAAAGATTCAATACTGTGGAGAGCCTCGTTGACCGAGAGGTAGCATGCTCGGCCTCAGTCCGCCAGGGCTCGAATTTCGATTCCCGTGTCTGGAGGTGTGTCTGGGGGCAGTGTCATCTCATTTATCTCACCATCCTCGGGAAGTTTTCCTGACCTTGTTTAGCCTATATGTGCACAAAAGCGGCCTGAAGCCCGATTCATTTCATTTCATTTGATGAACCATTATTGACAAATCTGCAAAAATTCAATTAGATTAGGTGGCCTAAAACCCCATTCATTTGATTTGTTTAATTATTCTCCCGTCAGCGAAGACCACGTGTGTGACTGACCAGCAGGATTGCCTTAACCATGATAACCTTTAGAGCGCAAAATTTAAATAATTTAAATTTTCACCCACTTGAAGTTGTGTCTCGCTACCTGGCCACGACCCACAACTTCAAGTGGGTGATATCTACTTTTAATTATTTGTTTAATTTGTGACCAAACAATTGCAAATATTTATGTTAAAACACACATTATTTTACCAACAACAGTGGTTTATACGGCTAATAAAACGGATTAAAAACGATTATTGTCGCGCTTGGTGGTGGATGTGTTAACCCTTAATCTCCAATAGCCATTATGGTTGATTTAAAATACTTTTTATGACCTCTTCAAATATCACTGATAGGCCCCGATCAGCAAAGTGTAAAAATGTACAATACCTCCATTTAACAAAAGTAATGCCCAGGTATACGGCCCTTGACATCTATCTACAAACATACAAGTCCTTGTCTACGACCTTACAATTTATTTATTTATTTATTTATTTATTTATTTATTTATTTATTTATTTATTTATTTATTTATTTATTTATTTATTTATTTATTTATTTATTTATTTATTTATTTATTTATTTATTTATTTATTTATTTATTTATTTATTTATTTATTTATTTATTTATTTATTTATTTATTTATTTATTTATTTATTTATTTATTTATTTATTTATTTATTTATTTATTTATTTATTTATTTATTTATTTATTTATTTATTTATTTATTTATTTATTTATTTATTTATTTATTTATTTATTTATTTATTTATTTATTTATTTATTTATTTATTTATTTATTTATTTATTTATTTATTTATTTATTTATTTATTTATTTATTTATTTATTTATTTATTTATTTATTTATTTATTTATTTATTTATTTATTTATTTATTTATTTATTTATTTATTTATTTATTTATTTATTTATTTATTTATTTATTTATTTATTTATATTTACACAGGTTGTATACACCAGAAAAGATGCTATTTTTAAAATGTGTGCCCTGTTTATACATTAAAAAATGAATTACTTTTCTGAAACTGGTGATTTTGTTATGTAAATGGAATTTATACAAGTTAAAATATCCATAATCTATTCATAGCTACACTTAAAATAAATTTAATTAGCACTGCCATAGGAAGTGTTTTAAAAGCACGTGTATGTATACATGTATACATACCAACAACCATAAAAAAAACACATTTTTGTAAGTGGTAAAAAATCACTCTGAAAAAAGCGTAGAAACTTATGTAACATTAGGTCATCTTGACACTTGCACATAATTAATGATCATGAGAACATAAGTGCAGTGAATGTATACTGGTGCCATATAGTCTGTTATTGTATTTTCTGGACTAATGTGTCTGTGTAAATAACATATTTTGAACACCACATGATTGTCAACGTGGTGTGTTTACCCAAATGAAATTATGACTCGCTAACACGATCCAAAACTTCTTAGATTTGCGAGCTCAGAGCCTGAGATGCCAAGTATTTCTATACCTTGCTGTAGCCATATTCTACACGCAAGGTATGTCAACATAATACGAATCAGCCTAATCCATCATCAATAACCCCTCAACCCTTTACGCGCTATCTTATTTAAAATATAACCCAATTGAAGTTGTGTCTCGCTACCGCGATCCATAAATTCATGTAGTGAGAATTACTCATACTAGAAACCAAACCTTTGCAAATCTTGATGTTTAAGCTCACATTTCTTTCCGAATAACTAATTTAACCGGTAATAAAAGGGAATAAAACAACTATATTCATGATAAGCGCTTAAAGGGTTATTTCACTGTGCAAGTAGAATTTGGATCATAACTTCTCGAATGATAACCATTACAGTCTTTGTATCGCGCAGAGCCACAGTGGCTGTCATTAGGTACTGAGAATGAGCGTTCTATGTTTGTTGGTGTTGGAGTCTTACTAGAGTTTCCACAGAGTGATTTTACCATGGCATTAACCTTGACCTTATTCTGGTCATCAAGTAATTCACAAAGGCCTGATTGTCTGCATGCTCCATGTAAATGACAGCCAGCTCCCCATGGAGCCCCTCGTTGTCCTTTTGATCTGTTTTAGGCTGCTGTTCTAGGAAACAGCATGAAAACACGAGCAGTTGTAGGTATGGACTGGCACGCACTTCAAGCTGAAGGCTTCTTGTATAAGATGTGCTTGATCTTACATTTTTACGTGCGGTTTGTGGATTATAACATGGGAACAATATTGATAAAACATGAAAACGCTTGGTTCATTTGACAAAATGCTGACCAGCTGTCTAGCGTACTGGCTGGAAATGGTTGGAAATGTGAATGATTCGACGTCCAATTATCTGGCTGCCTGAAGTAAAGTTTATTGATAGAAGAGACCGTCCATATATTTCTCACATTTTTAACATAAAATAGGTTGTTTTGTGGAATTAATTATGTTCGTCGTCTGACTGAAAATAATCCTGTTATACAGATCACATCCAAAGACAAAACTACCTCGCGGAAAACGAGGTCATTTCATTGTTTGCCCGACTAATGAAGTGTCACTACCGTTGATGCCACTACCGTGGACCTATGTCATCACACCATTAGCCTGTCTGTCATCTGTAGTTCATTTTGTGAATTGGTTACCCAGCGTGAATACCAGAGCACTCACAACAAACACGACATACACAATGTTGCTTTATTGTAGTACTCATTCTTTCAGGAATATATTCTTATCTTATTAAGCAGATTCAAGTATTCATTCAATTCAATTTATTTGGTGACAATATACAGAATCATGCAATAAACAAGTTAAGTACATGAAATATTTGAGTAATATATGTACGTAATAAACAATGTGATAAATAAAATAAACGTAGATCACCTGGGAGATATGCTAGACGGGTGAAGCCTCTACAAGTAGATCCCACCCAATACATGCTATACAAAATACATCAGTAATAATATTATATGATTTCCAACCAGTTCCTCACAATTTAACTTTACAAACGACAATTATTGCATAAATATTTAAAATACCACGAGCAACAATCGTTGCTCATGAACTGACTATCTACCTTTTCTAGAAAACATTGTTTTAATTCAGATACAAAAGTGTTATAAACAGATATGCAATGAATACTATATGGAAGAGAGTTCCAAATTTGAACAATCCCATTAAAAAAACTACGCTGAAAACAATCTGTGCGACAAAGCGATGGTATCATTAAAAATCCTGAGTCATTTGAGCTGCGTGTAACATGGTTGATGTCAGAAGAAAATTTAACAAAATAATCAACATTAATATCATACATGCCATGTAGACACTTCCAAAAGCACACATTGCCTTCATACTTGCGTCACATTGCTAAATGTAGAATATTAAGTTGTAACAAACGGTCTTCGTAATCTATATCAGCATAATGTAGCATATATCTTGTCATTGATCTTTGAATTGTTTCTAGAGACTTTATATTCTTACGACTGGTACCACTCCATAATGGGGTAAAGTACTCTAATAGGGGACGTACTAATGAACAATACATAATATATTTGGTTCGGGTAGAAAATGCCATCCCAATGTACGTTTGACTAAACCACTCATGCGAGAGGCTTTACTTCTCCATTGATAGTATAGTTGAATACAATGGGATTCATAGATCTAATAAACGATATTAAACCATATTTAATATATTCCATCATGCATATCTGATGCTATATTCAATTTACTTCTTTTTTTCTTGTGAATGCCATCGTTTGAATAAGGTCAACGACGAGATCCAGTTAAACCTTTCAGTGCGGTAATCAACTTCAGTCGTCAGAATCTGACGTCCAGCTGGCTGGACTGTAAATATTTTATAATATATTGCCACAAGAGCTATGATAAGTTAACAGTCCGATATAAAGTAGAACCACATTTACTCAGTGAGCATATCACTACAATTCCTGAAATAGGTCATGTAAGTGAAGATAACAGAAACATGCATACAATCTAGACAGAAATGAATAACTTCCAACACTAAAGAAGAACGATTGCGTCATCATCATTTGGATAAGGTCTACGACGAGATCCAGTTAAACCTTTCAGTGCGGGAATCGACTTCAGTCGTCAGAATCTGACGTCCTAATTCGATTCCCGCACTGAAAGAGTTGAATACATGCATTTATAAGAACCGACGTAGACCCATAAAATAAGTATAAAGCGGATGAAGCCAGCTAAGGCATTTATGATGATTTAAATTGATGAAAGCCTTTGGCCTCTTGGTTTATACAACCATATTTTAGTTCTTAAATTTGAATACCTTTTCTACGATACTGACCGATCACTCTTGTATTTAGGAGTCTCGTAGACAAGAGAGCTAATTCTATTCGTTTTTTCATAAACGAAGAGCGTGAAAACATAAGCCTAATAAAGTGTTTTTGTTCGTCTCAGACCACGGCTTCAGTATTTGTGAGTACTATTTAGTTTGATTTTTTTAATGATCAGCTTGGCTTCCAGCTATGAACAGCTGCTTCAGGTTTCGTTCTCTCTTCGATTTATTTAGTTTTTATTCATCGATTTCTGACTGACAAAATTCAGTGACCCACCGACCCCTACCGACCGACACATCCAAAAGACAGTAACTGATCACATTCAAGTAAGTAGTTACTGTTGTTTGCCCTAATTTGACAATATAGCTGGCTGAATTGTAAGGTGGCTCATTTATTGACTATCCAATTTGCAGTGACTAAAAATGTTTATTGCTATTTGGAAAATAAATAAAAACTGTAGCTTGTTTTCCAGTATGAATTTAGTTTGTAGGGCTTGTTTCTATGTAAAGTATAATAAGGACATAAAACATGTAGTATTTATGAATTGATGAACTGACTGTGATCCTTACAGAAATAAATCAAGTTTAAACTATCAGCTGATTAGCAACAGCGGCTATTTTGTTCTCCTCATTGTCGATGGTGACTAAACTTTTTCTATGCATACATATATTTCATCATGCATATCTGATGCTATATTTAATTTACTTCTTTTTTCCTGTGAATGCTATACATAAATTTCTTTGGGTAAATTTGGGTAAATTTCTTTAAAATATACCGTAACAACAGTAAGCTCATAAAAAACCCGATATATTCTCGCATGCTGCTATAGTCATAAAATAATTTCCCCATCTATTGTCACATTCACCACAAATAACGAGAATGAGATCAGGACTGCAATGAATGTATAATGGTGCCATAATCTGTTATTCTATTTATGAACTAAGGTGTCTAATATTAACGATGTATTTTGAACACTAAGCACCATGGTTTTCAAAGTGGAATGTCCACCCAATTGAAATTGTGACTCGCTAACGCGATTTGATTTGCCAATTCAGAGCCTGGGATGACAGGTATTTGCATATCTTGCCGGTCGGTGACACGTTCCACACTCAAAAAATGTCAGAAAGGATATTAATCGTGCTTGGAAAGATTCTTATTATTCAAATCAAAGAAAGGAACATGGAATGAAAGAGATCAGCTTAATCAGTTAAACAGACCAACAAATACAGGTCATCAGCAGTGCTTGTCTGACGTTTAAACATCGATATGGCTTTGTTACTGCGGAGGCTCACGTGTAATTTTAAAGACCCTGTGATGTCATTTCGATTTAGCAATGTAATCGAAGAATATATTATAATGAACTGTCCTGTAATTTGGCATAGCATTTTAGTCTACTAATTATCAGTTATGTTAATAAATCAAAGTGTAGCTGGGCTGAGCACACGCTTATTATTAAATCTGAATTAACATTAAAGTTTAGTCGGGCCAATGTATTATGTTTGTTGATTTTGTACATGAACATTAAACATTCCATTTCCAATCATTTCAATAGACCCACATCAACAGGGGGGGGGGGGGGACAAGGTGGCCAGGGGTGGTCGCGGTGATGGCCAGAAATTCTAGTAGGGGTATATGTGGAATAACATAAATATATTTTTGTCAGGGACACACGTTGGATGCACTAGTGTGCAAAACCAAAGCCAAAGCCAGTAACTGTTTACTTGAAAAGTAAGCAGTTACCGCATTCAGGCTTTGCAGAGCAGTGCAGATAATCTGATTCACCTCATGATATTTATTATAGAAGCAGAAGACAATGTCGCCGAGCCAGAAGACTAATCAGGTTATGTGACCTCTCGAATACATTCTCTGAGTCTAAACGCATATATCTCCTGTAAATATATACCCCAGCACATACTAAACGCCAACCAAATGCTGGTTAGATGTTGGGCTAGCGTCGCAGACGGTGGACCAACATTTAACCTACATTGGGTTTGCCTGTTAAAATGACAGTAAGCTGGATGAATTGCGAGGTGGCTTATTCATTAATTATCCAATTTGCAGTGGCTGAAGAGCTTACTGCTATTTTTCTCTATTTGAATTTTTGTTTAAATAATATAGCTTGTTGTCTGGTCTAAATTTCGTTTGTGTGGTTCGTTTCTATATGAAGTATAATAAGGAGATAAAACAGGTATTATTTATGAACTAACTGTGATCCTGGCAAAACACATCGAATTTAACCATTATATTATCTGATTGTACGGGACAATTAGCGAAAATTATTTATAATTAGATCATTGTGGCAGTATATAAATGCATCTATAGAATAGCTCCAAACTATTTATCATCTATCCAGACTAATATAAACGGGACAATCGACTTTGTCAAAAGCAGATGTGCCATGAGCTTAACACTCATTCCTTTGCCAAAGGTGTTTTGTAAACAGGCTTTTGCACACGTGCTTCAGAGATCTGGAACAAAATATCACTGAACATTGGGACAATTCGCACACTACACACTTTTAAGCAAACATTGAAAACGCAGCTATTCCAGAAGAAGAAGAAGAAGAAGAAGAAGAAGATGAAGAAGAAGAAGAAGAAAGAAGTAGAAGAAGAAGAAGAAGAAGAAGAAGAAGAAGAAGAAGAAGAAGAAGAAGAAGAAGAAGAAGAAGAAGAAGAAGAAGAAGAAGACGAAGAAGAAGCAGAAGAAGAAGAAGAAGAAGAAGAAGAAGAAGAAGAAGAAGAAGAAGAAGAAGAAAGAAGAAGAAGAAGAAGAAGACGAAGAAGAAGCAGAAGAAGGAAGAAGAAGAAGAAGAAGAAGAAGAAGAAGAAGAAGAAGAAGAAGAAGAGAAGAAAGAAGGAGAAGAAGAAGAAGAAGAAGAAGAGAAAGAAGAAGGAAGAAAGAAAAAAGAAAGAAGAAGAAGAAGAAGAAGAAGAAGAAGAAGAAGAAGAAGAAGAAGAAGAAGAAGAAGAAGAAGAAGAAGAAGAAAGAAGAAGAAGAAGAAAAAGAAATGAAATTTTGCAATTGTTACTCGCTAACGTGATCCACAACTTTTTAGACTTGCCAACCAAGAGCCTGAGTACCAAGTATATCCATATCGTGCAGGTTAAAGACACGCTCCACTCTCAAAATATGCCAGAAGGAATATTAATCATGCCTGGAAAGAATAAAAAGAATATAAAATGAAAGGTATCAGCTAAAGCAGGTACACTGACAAATACAGGATCATATGGCTTAATGTTCCAACGCCTGGCTCACGTACAATGTGAAGTGGGATATCCTAAATATGCAGAAAACATGAATATATTTAGCATATTATGTGAGGGACACACGCAGGAAACACTGCAATGCAAGGCCAAAATGAAGTAACTGCTTACGTATAAAGTGTGTATTTACTGTCGTTTAGGCTTTGTAGACAGCACAGACAATCTGATTCACTTAATGATATTTATTATAGAAACAGAAGACAATGTCACGAGACAAGACTAATCAGTTTATGTGACCTCGAGCATACACCCTGCTAGTCTAGACGCATATATCAACTGCATATATACACCAACAAAATACGGTTACTCAATGTTAGTTAGATGTTGGGACTACGTCGCGGACGGTGGACCAACATTTAACGAACATTTGGTAAACGTATAGGCCTAGTGTTTGTTGTGGTATATATTCAATCACGACTATAATATATTTAATTCATTTATTAGAAAACTGTTTTTCAAAACGGAACATGTGTCTAATCGCCAAGAACGTGTCAAAATAAACTAGAAAAGGGGTTCCCGAACTCCGAAGCCCGGCTTCAGGCTGTATGAGTGCTAAGGAAAGTACCAAGGAGACAAAATAAAATAAATATCTTTAACGTTGCTCATTCCACCACCGTTGCCGTTGTGTGAGGAGCGTGCAGCGCGGGGCCCTGCGCGAAATTAACGTCGATACACTGGTCTCAACCTTTACTCGATGAAGCCGCCATTTACGTGATCGCCTGTTCACCTTGAGAAGGGAATGTTGTTCCTCTACCATTGCCGATGTTGGCCAACATCCATCAAATACTTGCTAATGAGTCGTGCTGTGCGTGTTTCGATACACACAATGTAGGCCTACGTACCACCCAATTTCGGTTCAATGTTGAGCCAGTGTCCCAGCTCAATACTGGTTCAATGCCAACAAATTGTCTACGACGCTGGCTCAACACTCCAACATTGGATCTGCTGTATATTTAGCGGCAGAACGTACCCAGCAACCATGTGTCATCTACCAAATACTGTTTCAATGTTGGCCCAACGTCTTCGAAGCTGGTCCGTGATTGTCCCGTGTTTGCTTGGAATGCTATGCGGGTGACGCTTTGCTCCTCTTGTCACCAGAAAAGCTACTCCCCAGATAACACGATACATAGGCCCAATGCTGATGTAATGCTGGGTCACCGTCTTTGATGCTGGGCCAACATTATTCCAACCTCATCCTTTTTGCGCCCTTATAGTGAATATTTTTTTGGCACTTTTTTAAAATGCTAATATTTGACCTAGCTACTTCAAACGTTATATTTGACACCTTTATAAGGACTGTGTCTCGGAAATGTCAATCGTTTCCCACACACACCACCCTTTCCGCAAATTAGGACACAAACATTATTGCAATGAACTTGAAAGGCTCCTGTCCTTCGGCCTAACAAATATGAAAAATATAGCCTAACAAATATAAGTCATTTCTGTGGAATAACCGTCGAAACGGTTGGAACAGTTACACACGTTTGCGAGGCGCTGCGTCTTTTCACGGCTCTCCAGACCGCGGACGCTCCAGGTGTGATTTATAGGGCCGTCATCAATCTTACGTTACTGTAAATTTAATTATTTAGCTCGTCGGCCGTTGATTATTACTTGGCCGGCAAGGTGATTTTCTCTTTATATTTGTCGGTTGCTGACTTAACGACTTAAACGCATCGGAAAGTCAAGTGAATGAGCAAGCTACTGCGTGAGATCGTATGAGCGGGTGCTGGCGAGACAAAAAATTTATGACTTCAGAATAATGTATTCCTATACTTCCAAAGTACAAAGTAAGTACAAAGTGATAACCGATTCATGCATTATTTTATTCATCTCTCATTATTCATACACAGGAGACCAACTTTGTGGCCGAAAAAAGCTGTTTGTAATCCTGAATAAATAAATAAGTTTTCATAAAAAAATACTGATGAGAAGACCCTGTCAACTTGACACCATATTGGAAGCAGATTGAATCAGACAGACACCCAGAGAGACAGACAGAAAGATTTTTTTGGTAAAAAATAACAAGGGTGAACAAAATATGAAAATATGAGCCTCAAATTTCTTTGCCAAGAAGAAGAAGAAGAAGAAGAAGAAGAAGAAACTTTATTTAACCATAATTATATACAACATTTTTTTAGTAATTTATAAAAGGAATAGGTTT
This sequence comes from Flabesymbios commensalis, assembly GCA_964017125.1. NCBI lineage: Eukaryota > Metazoa > Annelida > Polychaeta > Terebellida > Flabelligeridae > Flabesymbios > Flabesymbios commensalis. The sequence goes on from OZ024912.1 coordinate 26,827,182, forward strand.
AGGAGACCTCCATTAAGACATTAAGCCGCTAACATGGAGGCCACCTTGTAATAGAAAAAAATAAAATAAAATAACTGTGCACCAAACATTACACATAATAAAAATACAAACAAATAAACATACATACAGTAGAAACACCATATACATAAAGCGAATTAATGTAAATAAACTCTCATAAACATACCAAAAAAAGAGAAATGATCCAAATGATGAAAACATTGACAATTTATACACCTTTGATATTTTCAAATACATTAAGAGGTTAGAGTTAATTATTTATTGGGCAGCCAAACGATGGCAGAAATAGCAATTTTCAACAATACAATTCTCTGTGTAATTTTTAAGGAGACTCAATTTAATGTATCTACAAAAACTATCGAAGGAATGCGTGAAAATTTTATTTATAATATTAGTGGAAGTAGTGTTGATAATTTTTGGTAGATTATAACGGAGACATCTTTTACAAAACTCCCGTTTGGGTCGAAAAAGGCGAAGATTTTGACAATGGCGAGTGTTGTAATTGTGATAAGTACAGTTTCTGTGCATGTTAAAGGAGTCAAAGTATTCTGGTAATTGATTATTTGATAATTTAATTGTAAAATTTGAGCTGATTTAAATGAAGAATGTCATGAATATTTTCAATTTTTTGAATAATGGATTAGTATATGAAAACCTAGGACTTTTATCAATAATTCTAATGGCCCGTTTTTGAAGTTTATATAAATGTTTTGACTCATAGCCCCAGCCAAGTAAACAGTAATTAAGTTGAGATAATATAAGTGAATTATAAATAGTAAGTAAAATATTCTGTGGCAGCTGAAATTTTAATTTGTTCATAATCCCAATGATTTTACATATTTTATTTGAAAGTTTATTGAAATGATCGGCCCAACCCAGATGTTTAATAAAAGTTAATCCCAAAAAATTAAAGAGACTCTCATTAGGACAATCCTCCGGTCATTCAAGAATGAGAGCCGCCTGAAAAAAAAGGTTTTTAATTCCAATAGAAAATACATTTTACCACTGATATGGCTCAATTTTGTTCGAGAAAGGAATCAAAATGACACACTGTCCAAAGAAACATGCGATATTATCAGTAATTTAAAAATATAGCTTTAATTTAACACACTGTACCCTTATTCTCGTAAGCCTACAAGTCGCGCTATATCGCAGGCTTCTGATTGGTCGTGATGATTATCTCGACCAATCTGAAGCCTACGATATATCGTATCTTGTACGAAAATACGGCCCTGACATTCTACAGAGGGGGGGCTTAGGGTAGCGGTTAGCACCGCTGCCTTTCACGCTAAAGTTCGGGGTTCGTTTCCCGGTTACGGCGGTTTGAAAGAAACAAAAATGTTTCTTCCCCATTCACTCGTGAAACTCAGTATTGTGGGGGGCCTCCGTGACCGACACGTAGCGTGCTCGGCCTCAGACCTCTAGGGTTTGAATTTCGAATCCTGTGTCTGGAGGGCAGTGTCATCTCACACATCTCACCATCCTCAGGAGGTCCTCTTGGCACAATTTATCTTTATGTGCACAAACGTGGCCTAAAGCCCGATTCATTTCATTTTATTTTCACCAGAGCTTAAATGATATGGCCTGAATATCCAGGCCCTGCTGCTGACCATTTACGTCCTCCTAATGTTTGTGAATGTGTCCTACATGTATATTTTTTTTTATAAAAATACACTTTAAAATAATATGAGAGTGATCGCATTTGAAACTGCATATTCACCAAATTTATCTAAGGTATTTATTGTTATCTTATGCTCTCTAAAATGGAATCTATTCACGACAATATACGACATCAGCTCGCGATTAATCCAAGATCAAACTAATCCATGCATCCAGCACGACATGATGAGTCAATGTTGGTTCAATGTTGGACCAGTGTCTCAAGTAAGATGTTACTGCCTATTGACCTTTCATGTCAGAACAGCTATTGTACGAAAAGACAAACATAACTATAAGAGAGTATAGTCAGATTCACATTAAATGCATTAACCACGGTGAATTATTTTTTCGGATTACTTGGTTAATTCTGATTCTATTTTCATGACTTCACTGAAAATTTCAAATTTCAAAAGTTAGACCATTTGACATGTGATAAAATTCTGAGGCGAAGCTAGCAGTTTTATGAAGGGAAACAATTTTTTATTTACTACGTGTTAAACTAGTCATTATTTTTCAATGAAATTTGCTGGGTAGTCGCCTGATCACTAGAATAGAGTGCTTGTAAAATTGATGAAGAACTGACTGATAAATACGCGAAAATCATTCACCACAGTTATTGTGATTCCGACTATACACGCATTATTCAAATACGACACAAAATGGGATATAGGACTGATTAAACAAGTTTGGGAGTTTATCGGTTAAATAGCTTCATGCAAATTTTTCTTCTAAAAACCCTATAAGTTGTAGGAAAAAAAAATCTGCTTTCAGGGATTTCAAATTATGTTTTGATGCATCATGAAGGCTTAACACTACATGGTGATAGTAATGGTAAGATTCACGTGTGCTTCTTTGGACAATACGTTAATTTGAGGCCTTTTGTACAATTTGGGTCCTATCAGTTTCACTTGAACGTGACAGGGTTCAAACACTCCAAGTCGGGCCTCAACTTATTCTCAAGCAGAGCAGCTCCCTGCAAAATTGAATGTTTGCGACTGTACACAAAGAAGGACCCTAGATACCGGGACGGACCCGACGGCTCATTCGATCCGGTTCAGATGTTTGTCATTGGGGTTGTATATGTATATACAGTGCTCCGAACTGTTCAAAGCCCTGGAGTGTGCAGTGCCATCATGGTACTCTGGTACTATGCACGATAGAGAACTCTTGGAATCGTTCGATAACAGTATGACATAGCCCCGACTTCGGGTTTCCTCCTGTCGCGATATTGCCTTGATTGTGCAGAAAGTGACGTAAAGCAATATTCACTCGCCCTGGATATGGAGAGCGGGGACGAGCGCATGACCTCTGGCGAGACAGACGGTAGCGCTGACCACCACACCAGTGTCCCCAGGTATATAGCAGGGATTACATAACATCGATGCATCAAATGTGGGGATTCCCGGGTGAGTCATTCATTTCTGTGACACAGCCCCAGGCTCTTTCATCACGCCGCCAGCATGGTATGGAATACTAAGCCAATACCGTCAACCATAATGTCATAGACGGACAGGAGCGTACAACAACCCCCCTCCCTCCCCCGCCTATCCCAGCAAGCACAGGATTTTAGCTGGGATGGCAGGATGGTCAGGAATTGCAGTTACGTGATCAGTGGAGGAGCGTGTTTTTTCATCATTTTACCACAAAAATGTTCGCAGCAGCTGGAAAAAAATTTCATGACCTTTTATTTATGAAAGTATCGCTAAGTGAATGGGAACACTACATCGGGACATATCTGTACTCAGAAAACACCGCTCGGATTACAGAGATAGAGGCAACTGGGGTACAATTAAAAACAGAAACATACATAGAGCGGTCAATGGCTTTAACCCACCATGCCAGTCACCCCACTCCCACCTCATCATCTGCACACTATTCATTTTTCATCTACCATCTACATATTGCTCTGTTTTAACTTGTTACAAAATCACTTAAATGACCGTATATATGTAGAACAATGACTAGAAACAATCCTGTCATTTTTAATTATTATATATCAGAATATATATAGGCTTGAACAAAGCATCTGGGCCACCCTTAGGTTTTACCGCCTTGCTAGGAAGAGCTCATCTTGGCTTTGACTTCAGAGCTACTGGTCCTGAAACCTGAACAGCTTATATCATACCATCACAAACACCATACTAAGGCATCTGATAATGTCCCTATCCTAATACCTGGACATATTACCTAACCAGACCTTTCTAAGCATAGCTATATATAGAAACTAACGCCCGTATCACATAACTACTATAAAGTGAACATTTTAAATATGAAGCAGAAAATAGAAGTCAGGTCCCGTATTCTCGTACAAGTTACGATATATCGTAGGCTTCTGATTGGTAGAGATGGTCATCTCGACCAATCAGAAGCCTACGATATATCGTAACTTGTACGAGAATGTGGGCCATTGCTCATGTTTCTGTTCTGAGCATTATTCTATTTTCTAAATCTGTTATAAAAAGGTTCTATAAGTTTTTATAGCAGATACATAGGCCCCTTCTACATTATTCGATATAGGATAACAAACTTATTGTATTATTTAACAGTTTGTACATATGTATAGTTTGTTGTTTGTGAAACCAAGTATGGTATTCTACTGCAGACAAATTTTTTACGCATGATTCATTCAGTTGTTATTTAAATTATTTGAGGATAGAATAAAATACCGAATCTGTTATAACAAATTGTGAGTATGTTGTAACACAATAATGTGAATATGTTATAACATTTTGGACAATCTGATGTAACAGATTTGTGAATATGTGAGAACAGTTGTGGGATATGTCGCTATGGGCAGGCTAATTCGATTTTATTTAAAGGAGATTGAAAAAACTCAATCAACTTGGTCATTTCAATACTTTGTAGGCTTCCTATTTAAATGTCACATTACATTTGTTGGTATACTTTGGGGACATTCTTGGATTGGATATAATAACCCATTATATTAGGCAAATACAACCCGATTAGAAAGCGGGACAAAATGATCAGTGATTTGATGTTTCAAACAATTTGAGCTGAGTAAGATTTTTTGCAAATTTTTCATGGAATAAAAGCTTCACCCCTGTACTACTGCAAAGGTTGTTTTTTTTCATTTATTTCAAGATGGAATTGATAACGCAAATTACAGATTCAAATGTCAAAACATTATTGTTTCTGAAAAATAGAAATCCCTCATTTTGAATTATTTGATGAACTCAGATGTCACAACCTTACACAAACTATTTTTCCAATTTGCAACCATCATGATTCTTGTTCTTTGAATTACGTTGAAGCCACATACGTTGAAGCCACTATAAAAGAGTTAATCTAACAGATGGCATACAACGCGATGTGGACATTCTCCCATAAGCCTCCCTCTCATCAGCTTTCCTCCAATAAGCCTTCCTCTCAGCAGGCTTCCTTTCATCAGATTTCCTTCTATCAGCCTTCTTTCATTAGCCCCGTCTCATCAGCTTCCCTCACATCAGCTTTCCTCTCATAAGCCTTCCTCGCATCAGCATTTATCCCATCCACCTTCCACATATCAGCCTCTTCCCACCAGTATTTCTTTTATGATCTTTTTTCGTCAGCTTTCTCCCATCTGGCTTTTCCCATCAACCTATGCTCGGATCCAGGAATTGAAGAATTTTATGTATATTTAGAGCAATTGCAGGTACTTTTCAAAGAATTTGAGATAAAAAAAAGTGTTCCTTGCTCCACCCCTGTAATCCGCTACTTCAGCCTTTCCCTCGGCAGCCTTATCGTCTCAGCATCCCCCATCTGTCATCTATCCGAAGCTTTATTCATTTCACATTTTTTATCTGGAATTTCAACTCTGGTCTCTTATTGGCAAATTTTCTTCTACCCTCGCCCTCTCAGGATTTGTCCCCATCAGTCTTCCATTGAGGAGAGTGGGGCAGGAACCCTTCAAACAAACATGGGGTATTGACCCGATGTTGTCTTAATGTTAGGCCACCGTCTGCGACGCTGGCCCAACATTAAGCCAATATGCGGTTTGTCGTCGCATGTTTGCGGACAAGCTGCCTATTTCCCTGTGTCAGTACTCCCATCCATTCTATTCCCCTCGGCCTTATTATCCCGCCATCACCTCCTCGGTCTTACCTGTGTCGCCCACTTTTATTCAACCCCCCCCCCCCCCACCCACCCACGCCTCTGCCGTGCAAAGACAAACAGCAGAAACTGTTTATTTTTGAAGCAGGAGAGACTAAGCCACCATGTGGGGAACCATATGATGCAAGCATGTTTGACACATAAATTATTTTGAGTTTCTGGCGCCATTTGGTGAATGGTACCAATTTTTTCTTTGTCAATCTGATTTGTTAGTGACTGTTGGATAACTCTGACTGGTTTATAAACTTATATTTTTTAGCTTGAATTTTGTTTTAAGATAAATATTTGAGTCAATAGATAATCAAGTCATAATAAAATATTCGTGTTTTTGTTGTTATACGACACCAGTGCTACATCACTTTATTCCCGATGTTGGTATATAATATATGCCATACGATTTGCTTGAAATACATTAGTGCTAGCTACGACATCGGATGTGAAGTCTGTCAGGGCACCGTGACAAACGCTGTCTCATGTAACCTAGCCATGAAACTGTCTCAAGGTGCCACGATTTATTTTGTAGCATATTGTTTATTTTTCTAGCTGCAGCAGCTGGCATAAGCTACTGCAGGCTTTAGCCATAAGTATATACTGAAGTACGTAGCCTAATTCTCAAATCTGGATTGAAGTCAGATCCATAAATATTGTCCAAAGGTAGCCCATAATATGATATATCAAAGTACCCTGAATATGTCTCAATATGCTCCGAGAATGAGGTAAGCCTACATTGAGACCTTTTTTTTGAAAGTTTGTTCTGCTGTAAAATGAAAGGTTGCACCTTTCTGGGAATAGTCCGTTTTTGGTTTGATATACCTGACTGGATGCTGTACAGTTAAATCAATGTTTGTGGTCTCGAATTTCTCATGGCGCCCCAGTCTCCCCTAAGCAGTTACTGCTGCTTCCTTTGCATCCCTACAACTATCGTCACTGTGTCATGACTCCCTACGTGCTGTCAGTCAGGCGTATAGGTTTGCTAATACCAGTCCTACTGCTGCCTTGTCATTGTTTGTTCCTTTTCTGCTGATGAGAAAGTCCACAAACACTCATTCCCACACAGTACACGTATCGATTAACAAAACTACACAGTATACACACGCAGACTACTCACCATGCTGACCAGACACTGATTGAATTCTGATCCCGCAAAGCAGCAATCATTAACCCTTAAAGCACTAAGTTTAATAATTTAAATTTTCACCCACTTGAAGTTGTGTTTCGCTACCGCGACCCACAACTTCAAGTGCGTGAAAATTACTCACATTTTTTTAATTTGAGACCAAATATTGGCAAATCTTGATGTTTAAACACCAATTTAACTACCAATGACATTATTTAAATGGGACAATAAAACAAATTTTAAACGACTATAGTCGTGCTTAGCGCTTTAAGGGTTAAAGGGACTGACCCAGGCTAAAATCATAAAAACATCGGTGATGTTATTTTGGCTTCTTAAAATGACCATATGATGTACATAGACTAGATAGATGTACATAGAAACATGTACATAGACTAGAACTGCAAAAGGCTTTTTTAGTTTTTGTGCTGCGCATTTACCCGTTAGGCGAAATATAGAGACGAAATTCCTGATTTCTTTTTTTTGACATGGTTGTCCAAAATAAGAAATCATGAATTTCGTCTCTATATCGCGCCTAACGGGTAAATGCGCAGCACAAAAACTAGTTTATGGACATGTTTACATCATATGGTCATATTAAGAAGCCAAAATAAAAGCACCGATTTTTAAATGATTTTTGCCTGGGCCTGTCCTTTTAAGGGATCACCATATTTGTGCCGAATGCACGCACCGTAATTATTCTGGTAATGATTTATTACTCCAACCTAATTGCAGCAAAACATCAAACACTGCTAAAACCCTTGGAAATTATTCGTTCATTAATTTTCTTCTATATCTTAGATGGAATCAAAGATAAAATCCGTGCTTGTGCTTGTAATTCTAGATAAATGTTTATGTTGCGTATTTCAGTACGTTAGTGCTTATACGCTCCAGTAATCAGTGATGCTCACAGCATATGTTGCGTATTTGAATATGTCAGTGCTTGCGCTAATAGTAATACGCACCAGTAATTAGTTGTAATCACAACTTGTGTTGCGTATTCCAGTACGTAGTGCTTACGTTAATACGCTCCAGTAATTAGTGGTGATCATTGCTTATGTTGTGTATTTTAGTATGTTAGCTCTTGCATAAATACGTTCCAGTAATGAGTGATAATCACAGCTTATATTGCGTATTTGAATATGTCAGTGCTTACGTTAATACGCTCTAGTAATCAGTGGTGATCATTGCTTATGTTGCGTGTTTTAGTATATTAGTTCTTGCATTAATACGCTCCAGTAATAAGTTTTGATCATTGCTTATTCTGAGCACTTTGGCTCTTGACAAGTTAGGTTTTACCTGCCTACAACTCTCTTGCACTCCATCAGCTCTCACCTACCCATAAGAAGTGTCACTCACACCTCCACTTACACTCCATCAGCACTTACCTGTCCACAACACGTGTCACGCACACCTCCACTTACACTCCATCATAGCTTACCTGCTCTCAAGGCGCTCACCTACCCATAAGAAGTGTCACTCATCCCTCCACTTACACTCCATCAGCACTTACCTGTCCTCAACACGTGTCACTCACACCTCCACTTACACTCCATCAGCACTTACCTGTCCACAACACATGTCACTCACACCTCCACTTACACTCCATCAGCACTTACCTGTCCACAACATGTGTCACTCACACCTCCACTTACACTCTATCATAGCTTACCTGCCCTCAAAGCGCTCACCTACCCATAAGAAGTATCACTCACACCTCCACTTACACTCCATCAGCACTTACCTGCCCTCAACATCAACACGTGTCACTCACACCTCCACTTACACTCCATCATAGCTTACCTGCGCTCACCTACCCATAAGAAGTGTTACTCACACCTCCACTTACACTCCATCAGCACTTACCTGTCCACAACACATGTCACTCACACCTCCACTTACACTCCATCATAGCTTACCTGCCCTCAAGGCGCTCACCTACCCATAAGAAGTGTTACTCACACCTCCACTTATACTCCATCAGCACTTACCTGTCCACAACACATGTCACTCACACCTCCACTTACACTCCATCATAGCTTACCTGCCCTCAAGGCGCTCACCTACCCATAAGAAGTGTCACTCACACCTCCACTTACACTCCATCAGCACTCACCTGTCCACAACACATGTCACTCACACCTCCACTTACACTCCATCATAGCTTACCTGCCTCAAGGCGCTCACCTGCCCATAAGAAGTGTCACTCACACCTCCACTTACACTCCATCAGCACTTACCTGCCCTCAACACGTGTCACTAACACCTTCACTTACACTCCATCATAGCTTACCTGCCCTCAAGGCGCTCACCTACCCATAAGAAGTGTCACTCACACCTCCACTTACACTCCATCAGCACTTACCTGTCCACAACACATGTCACTCACACCTCCACTTACACTCCATCAAAGCTTACCTGCCCTCAAGGCGCTCACCTACCCATGAAAAGTGTCACTCGCACCTCCACTCACACTCCATCAGCACTTACCAGCCCTCAACATCAACACGTGTCACTCACACCTCCACTTACACTCCATCATAGCTTACCTGCCCTCAAGGCGCTCACCTACCCAGAGGAAGTGTCATCCACACCTCCACTTACACTCCATCAGCACTTACCTGCCCTCAACACGTGTCACTCACACCTCCACTTACACTCCATCAGCACTTACCTGTCCACAACAAATGCACTCACACCTCCACTTACACTCCATCATAGCTTACCTGCCCTCAAGGCGCTCACCTACCCATAAGAAGTGTTACTCACACCTCCACTTACACTCGATCAGCACTTACCTGTCCACAACACGTGTCACTCACACCTCCACTTACACTCCATCATAGCTTACCTGCCCTCAAGGCGCTCATCTACCCATAAGAAGTGTCACTCACACCTCCACTTACACTCCATCAGCACTTACCTGCCCTCAACACGTGTCACTCACACCTCCACTTAAACTCCATCAGCACTTACCTGTCCACAACACATGTCACTCACACCTCCACTTACACTCCATCATAGCTTACCTGCCCTCAAGGCGCTCACCTACCCATAAGAAGTGTTACTCACACCTCCACTTACACTCCATCAGCACTTACCTGTCCACAACACATGTCACTCACACCTCCACTTACACTCCATCATAGCTTACCCGCCCTCAAGGCGCTCACCTACCCATAAGAAGTGTTACTCACACCTCCACTTATACTCCATCAGCACTTACCTGTCCACAACACATGTCACTCACACCTCCACTTACACTCCATCATAGCTTACCTGCCCTCAAGGCGCTCACCTACCCATAAGAAGTGTCACTCACACCTCCACTTACACTCCATCAGCACTCACCTGTCCACAACACATGTCACTCACACCTCCACTTACACTCCATCATAGCTTACCTGCCCTCAAGGCGCTCACCTGCCCATAAGAAGTGTCACTCACACCTCCACTTACACTCCATCAGCACTTACCTGCCCTCAACATCAACACGTGTCACTCACACTTCCACTTACACTCCATCATAGCTTACCTGCCCTCAAGGCGTACACCTACCCATAAGAAGTGTCACTCAGACCTCCACTTACACTCCATCAGCACTTACCTGTTCACAACACATGTCACTCACACCTCCACTTACACTCCATAATAGCTTACCTGCCCTCAAGGCGCTCACCTACCCATAAGAAGTGTCACTCACACCTCCACTTACACTCCATCAGCACTTACCTGCCCTCAACATCAACACGTGTCACTCACACCTCCACTTACACTCCATCATAGCTTACCTGCCCTCAAGGCGCTCACCTACCCATAAGAAGTGTCACTCACACCTCCACTTACACTCCATCAGCACTTACCTGTCCACAACACATGTCACTCACACCACCACTTACCCTCCATCATAGCTTACCTGCCCTCAAGGCGCTCACCTACCCATAAAAAGTGTCACTCACACCTCCACTTACACTCCATCAGCACTTACCTGCCCTCAACATCAACACGTGTCACTCACACCTCCACTTACACTCCATCATAGCTTACCTGCCCTCAAGGCGCTCACCTACACATAAGAAGTGTCACTCACACCTCCACTTACACTCCATCAGCACTTACCTGTCCACAACACGTGTCACTCACACCTCCACTTACACTCCATCATAGCTTACCTGCCCTCAAGGCGCTCACTTACCCATAAGAAGTGTCACTCACACCTCCACTTACACTCCATCAGCACTTACCTGCCCTCAACACGTGTCACTCACACCTCCACTTACACTCCATCAGCACTTACCTGTCCACAACACATGTCACTCACACCTCCACTTACACTCCATCATAGCTTACCTGCCCTCAAGGCGCTCACCTACCCTTAAGAAGTGTTACTCACACCTCCACTTACACTCCATCAGCACTCACCTGTCCACAACACATGTCACTCACACCTCCACTTACACTCCACCATAGCTTACCTGCCCTCAAGGCGCTCACCTACCCATAAGAAGTGTCACTCACACCTCCACTTACACTCCATCAGCACTCACCTGTCCACAACACATGCCACTCACACCTCCACTTACACTCCATCATAGCTTACCTGCCCTCAAGGCGCTCACCTACCCATAAGAAGTGTCACTCACACCTCCACTTACACTCCATCAGCACTTACCTGCCCTCAGCACGTGTCACTCACACCTCCACTTACACTCCATCAGCACTTACCTGCCCTCAGCACGTGTCACTCACACCTCCACTTACACTCCATCATAGCTTACCTGCCCTCAAGGCCCTCACCTACCCATAAGAAGTCTCACTCACACCTCCACTTACACTCCATCAGCACTTACCTGCCCTCAACACGTGTCACTCACACCCCTGTAATCCGCCACTTCAGCCTTTACCTCAGCAGCCTTATTGTCTCAGCATCCCCCATCTGTCATCTATCCGAAGCATTATTCATTTCACATTCATTTAATATTAGGCCACCGTCTGCGACGCTGGCCCAACATTAAGCCAATATGCGGTTTGTCGTCGCATGTTTGCGGACAAGCTGCCTATTTCCCTATGTCAGTACTCCCATCCATTCTATTCCCCTCGGCCTTATTATCCCGCCATCACCTCCTCGGTCTTACCTCAGGTTGTGTCGCCCACTTTCATTCAGCCACAACCCCCACCCACGCCTCTGCCGTGCAAAGACAAGCAGCCATATGATGCAGGCATGTTTGACACATAAATTATTTTGAGTTTCTGGCGCCATTTGGTGAGTGGTACCAATTTTTTTTTTGTCAATCTGATTTGCTAGTGACTGTTGGATAACTCTGACTGGTTTATAAACTTGGGCTCATATTTTTTATCTTGAATTTTGTTTAAGGATAAATATTTAAGTCAAAAGATAATCAAGTCATAATAAATATTCGTGTTTTTGTTGTTATACGACACCAGTGCTACATCACTTTATTCCCGATGTAGGTATATAATATATGCCATACGATTTGCGTGTCACTCGCACCTCCACTCACACTCCATCAGCACTTACCTGTCCACAAGGCGTATCACCCACACCTCCACTTACACTCCATCATAGCTTACTTGCCCACAACACGTGTCACTCACACCTCAACTCACACTCCACCAGCACTTACCTACCCACAACACGTGCCACTCACACCTCAACTCACACTTCACCAGCACTTACCTACCCACAACGCGTATCACTCACATCTCCACTTACAGGCCATCATAGCTTACCTGCCCACAACACGTGTCACTCACACCTCCACTTACACTCCATCAGCACTTACCTTCCCTCAACACGTGTCACTCACACCTTCACTCACACTCCATCAGAACTTACCTACCCACAACACGTGTCACTCGCACCTCCACTCACACTACACCAGCACTTACCTACCCACAACATGTGTCACTCACACCTCCACTCACACTCCATCAGCACTTACGTTCCCTCAACACGTGTCACTCACACCTCCACTCACACTCCATCAGCACTTATCTGTCCACAACATGTGTCACTCACACCTCCACTTATACACCATCTTAGCTTACCAGCCCTCAACATGTGTCACTCACACCTTCACTCACACTCCATATGCACTTACCCACCCACAACACGTGTCACTCACACCTCCACTCACACCCCTTCAGCACTTATCTGCCAACAACATGTGTCACTCGCACCTCCACTCACCACGACTTAGTATGACGACATCAATTTTCGCTTTTAATTTTCTAATGAAGTAGAGTAACCCACAGCTGATTATTTCTTTTTTTTCAGATTTTTCAGATTTTCAAAAACATTTCTTAGTATATATATAACAATATTTATAACAAGCCATGAATAACCTAAACATAAAGTGCATTGACCTGGTTGAATGCTAGCACAGTATTTGGCCACAAATTGATACCGTCGGCCCAGGGATGAGCAGACCATCGGTGCTGTGGGGGACCCCCCCCCCCCCGACCATCGCATTCCCAGACCAATTAAGCTGGTGTTAAGGGCGGCAGCTATTGATGCAACCCGGTGGTTGCTTTGATCATGCCGTCTGGGATGGTGGCAGCTTTGTTGACATGACAATATACATCTTGGAAATAAAATTAATTTAGTCGTTTTCAGTGTTTTAAAATTGTTTTTTTTATGTTTTTGTATTTTATTCAGAATCAGTAGGATATATAACTTAATATGATGTAAATTTCAAAATTGAAAATTCTCATCCCAAGGAGTTCCTTTAATCACCCCTGTGACACCCATCTATATTTACACTAACAATTGTCTCTCGCCTTGAGCACAAAGGTGGCCTAAAGCCCGATTCCTTTCATTTCATTTCTCGCCTTGAGATGTGAATGAAAATGTCAAAATTCTATTGAATACCAAGTGCCCTCAAATGCAAGAATGAAATCTCGTTATCATGTCTATCATGATGCATCAAGCTATTTTTACTTCTATGCTTTGTGCATAAATGCGACGATAGAGATAAAATGTTAACTTACTAAAACAAAGCCCTAGCAAATCAGAGGAAAAGACTAAGCGAAATGTCGACGTGAACAGATTAAGCCAGAAAAAGGGAGAAGCTGTAGTGATGATGGGGATGTCAACCCGCGCCCACACATATGAGGGATATTCCCTGGGGGCAATCTGCGTGTATGCATCAACCGGGCCGAAGAAATGACACATCTGCATAATCATTATTTTTGCCGTGTTTTTCAAACCTTTAAGGGTGAGAGTTGTCCGTAAAATATAGCCTGATACACAGTAGGTGTGTTGAATGAATGAGGTGTGTACAATGTGGCAGCTTATGGTGTATAGTGGATAATATCAAAATATCATAAATAGATGGTTGTATAGTTGTTCAAATTCGTGGGATAATGAAAAGTATAACCGACTCGCGCCGCATCAAATATGCCACGGATTACTACCTCTATATACGCAAGTCTGAAGGCATTTGATGGATAAATATATTTTTGTTGTTGTGTTTTTTAAGCTAAGCTGCTTCCCTCCAAACTTCGGGAGTCAGGTCGTGCCGCAGCATCGGTGCAGCACATGCAAATTACCTCTTACCATACTTGGCGATCGAACAGTGACAAGTTGCTTGATCGCAGAGATCTCGATAGCAGACAAAAACATATATGAAAAACGTTTCCGGGATGTTTGCTGGATCGTTATAAAGAGTGAGGTATGGTAAAAGAACATGAGGTATGTCCTCTAGTTCAAAGATACAGCCATAGACTGCAGAAGGAAGAGGCAACAGACGTATTGATACCCACACTTGAGCTGCTGTATGCATTCACCCAAAAAATATAATATTTTCTGACCATATATCCAACACAATCTGAGCCCAGTAACTGTTATGCATATTTATATTTAATCCTCAACTGTAAGCTACATTATTTTTTTTATTTTTTTCAATCTAGCTCACATCAATTCATGAACTGCGTAGCGATTCATGAATTGGGTGGGCTGAATTTAGATTGAGATAATACTGCGATGGTGTGGATAGAGTGCTAATGCATTTATAGAGCTGGAAATAGGATTTCCCCCGTCTATTTACCAGCTAACCGACACCTGCACCTAGGATATCAACATGCAAATAAGAGGCATCTGGCCAAGGACTTTTCCATTATTCAGGTCGATCTGTATCCTCAGAACAAACATTGTCAGCCAATAAAAAGGAATTGTGGCACGTTTCCCAGCATGTTAGGCTTCTTGCTATTTACACGCCATTTTTTTAAGCCAAAAAATTGTTTGCAATGGTGTGAAAATTCGCCATTCGTCCACGATGACTGTTTTAAGAATAAATCCACTTACTTTCCGTTCTGTCTGTGAGAGAGAGAGAGAGAGAGAGAGAGAGAGAGAGAGAGTGAGAGAGAGAGAGAGAGAGAGAGAGAGAGAGAGAGAGAGAGAGAGAGAGAGAGAGAGTGAGTGAGTGAGTGTGTGAGTGAGTGTGTGAGTGAGTGTGTGAGTGAGTGAGTGAGTGAGTGAGTGAGTGAGTGAGTGAGTGAGTGAGTGAGTGAGTGAGTGAGTGAGTGAGTGAGTGAGTGAGTGAGTGAGTGAGTGAGTGAGTGAGTGAGTGAGTGAGTGAGTGAGTGAGTGAGTGAGTGAGTGAGTGAGTGAGTGAGTGAGTGAGTGAGTGAGTGAGTGAGTGAGTGAGTGAGTGAGTGAGTGAGTGAGTGAGTGAGTGAGTGAGTGAGTGAGTGAGTGAGTGAGTGAGTGAGTGAGTGAGTGAGTGAGTGAGTGAGTGAGTGAGTGAGTGAGTGAGTGAGTGAGTGAGTGAGTGAGTGAGTGAGTGAGTGAGTGAGTGAGTGAGTGAGTGAGTGAGTGAGTGAGTGAGTGAGTGAGTGAGTGAGTGAGTGAGTGAGTGGATTGGTCGGTCGGTCGGTCGATTGGTCAGTCAGTCAGTCAGTCAGTCAGTCAGTCAGTCAGTCAGTCAGTCAGTCAGTCAGTCAGTCAGTCAGTCAGTCAATCACTCAGACAGTAAGGGAGACAAATCACAAAGCCAAATACAATAAACGTTCGGCGTTCAACTCAACACATGGTAGAGACTGTTGATCGTATTTTATTCATTGTTATATTCACATTTATATCTCATGTCTCTAAAGCTCTCTTTTATCATCTCAATCTCTATATATATATATCTCTGTTACTGGCTCTCTTTATACTAACTCTGCATCTCACTATCCATCTGCTACCCACTATCTATCTCTCTGATTCCATCTATCCTTCTCGCGCAAAACACACCGCTAATACCTTCGAATATAAACACAAACACAGATTACAAATACTATAGTGAATATAATATAAAGACGTGTTTGTATAAGACAGGGCAATCCCTATGCATCATCGCATCGGGAACTCTGGTCACAAGTATCCGAAAATAAGTTGTGCTCACGAGGTCACATAGCATGCGGTTAACCATCTCATAGCTAGGTCAATTAAGAAGACGACACAATAACCAAGTGTGAATCAATAAAGACCTGAGAAAATTTTATTAATCAATGAAGTGAAAAACAAAAATGGAGCTGCAAAAGTAAATGAACTACATGTAGCTAGATTGACAAGAAGGGACATCTTTTAAATCCACTCCTTCGCTGGATACGCCTTGAGATCCTAGCAGGAAACTGGGGCATTAGAGATTGTTAGAGACTGTACCGAACGAAACCATAAAGGAATACCGCTACACAAAGGCGAACAGCAGTAACTGCTTACTTTTCAAGCGAGCAGTTACTGCTGCTTGCCTTTGCAGGGGAGACAAACCGCCTGTAGCCAATGGCTGTTGCAGGTACAGCATGAAAGCATCGTTAAGTGGATGCGCCTGTTAACACCACACAGAAACAAATGCTTCTCGTCCCCCCCCCCCCCGGATTATTGATCTGGTTTTTAGATACAGAATGTCTCCTGGATTGTCAGTTTCTCATAAAAAATGTCTTGTTGGAGGGGGGGGGGGGGGTGTCAAAGAAATGATACATGGATACGATCATGCTTAGGAGGAGGTTTGTAAATGTATTACGTACTGAGCATTAATGTTAACCTGGTTGAATAATTCTGTAAATGAAATTAAACATTATTTGACACACAATTGAGCATTTTATCAATCCTGCTTATTGAAATTAAAGCGGACATGATAACCCTCGTCCTGTTCAATTTCATGAAAATGAAGTTGATTGAGAATTGACTGAGAAATCAATGAAAAGCATTTTGACCATTTTCCACGGTGACCGTGAATCTGATATTTTGGACATAATGTGGTAACGTACCTTACCTAATTAGGATATGTTTACTCAAGTGGACAATATAGCAGTCATCAATCTAGTCTATTTTGTGATATTAGGGTGACTGATTTCAAATCCTGACAAACTAAATCGAGCACATGTACGATTCATTGAATAACAATTAGTATTTGCATTTATTACAAAATAAGACTATCGCGAATAATTTTACAGAGAGAGTAAACCTACAACCTGTGACTGTCACGGGACTTCCATTGTGCCTAATGTAAGTGATCTTAAGGTGATGATACTACCATGTATTCAAGGCCCAGGCATCCCATCATCAGGGTTATTTAGTTCTAAAAGGGAAGCTAAATTTGTGAAATCGCCCATATGATCTTGATTCATTGCAATTGCGATGTGAATTCCCCTCACGCAAATCATGCTCCTTACGACAAAAGGACTTCAATTTTGGATACATCCCACCTATAGGCCTATATAAACGTGTGGAGGTGAAATTTTAAAGCGAAATTTAATGAGTGATATCGGCCAAGATCAACGGAATTATTGCATTATTAAATCTTCAATTTACACTGCTATTTTTGCCATTATCAGTAGGTCATTTGAAAAGACAATAAAACGGATTAAAAACGAATTTATTCGTGAGGAAAGAGTTATTATTGGGAGCATTCCAGCAATCATAGGACGTCAACCCAATGCTGTGTTAATGAAGACGGTGGGCCAACATTAGCACAACATTGGGTCGACGTGCTGTTTTTGCTGGGATAACATAACTTGGAGCATCCTGAGACATGAGTGACGGCCCATTAGCGACATCTACCCCTCGTTCCGGAAACCTCTAATCCAAGGTCACATCACCACCACTAAATGCACATATGATTGCCAGCCAGACATTTTATTTTGACTTTACCCCTTTCCCGCTGCAGCAGAACATTTTTGACGACGTGGAAAGTATGAAGAAGTGTGTCTTCGTAAACCTAAGTGACAAAATAAAATGTTTTTATTTTTATTTACCCCTCCTCTGTTGTAGTATATTCTATTCCCCGTCAGCATGCACAGTTTTAAGTAACATAATTACCTTAATAAACCTAAGTCGCATAATGCGATCAAATTAATTTTACATTACCCCTTCTTCCTGTAGAACGTACGATGAAGCCATGGGTATCTTAACCAACAAAAATTAAAAACAATTGACGTGATTTGTACGTTTATTTAAGCACCCCCCTATTTTGGTGATTAATTATGGACGTGGAAATTATAAAGAACGAGTTATAATAATAAATGTAAAAGATAATTTCGAGACGATTTGTTGGTGTGGCGAATCCGCTATATTTCTAGGGTACACCCCCCCCCCCCCTCAGCCTTTAACCGCCAAGTTATTTTAGTTGGATTTTCTCCCACTTGAAGTTGTGTCCCGCTGATGTGATTAACAACTTCAAGTGAATGGAAATTATTCAGATTTGACAAAATGGAGGTCAACGATTTTTAAATTTTGCTAAATGATGTCACGTTTTATCTGTATCATGTTTGAAGCTGGTATTTAATTTGCTGATATTTTTTTAAAGAATACGATTATGGCCGACGGTTAAACTTAAAGGGTCAAGAGCAGGCTCAGCGTGATTTTAAAGGCTAGGAGTTAAGGGGTTTTGTCTAATTAAAAAAAATCCAAAAATCTGAGAGAAACTCGGAAGTGGGTGGGTGGATCAAGCACCAACTCGGATTTTATTTTTTTGGGGAAATTTTGGAAAATTTTGGAAAGTTTTATTGTGTTTTTTGTGTTGTTTTCATGTTTTCGAATGTTTCAAAAAAAAAATGGATAGGGCGGTGGGTGGGTTAGGTCTGACCAATCCGAGTTTTTCTCGGATTTTTTGGTTTTTTTTAAATTGACAAAACCCCTAAGTGTGGTTTTATTTTTATGCTCATGACTGACTTTGTTCAAGTTGAACCAAACCGATGCTTTAAGAACGTTAAACTAAGAAGGTTACACTCTCAGTTTGCCTTGCAATTAGAGCTCGTAGATTAATATTGACATTTCCGCATATATAGATTGGGAGTTTTCCCTATGTTTTGAGCCGCCGCCTGTCGCGAATTGACCAGCTGTCAATCGGCCCCAGGTCGCAAAGGGTTAATATTATGCAAAAGAAGGCAGAAATCACGGGTGTTTTCGGGGAAATCATCTTAAATGGCATCAGACATGCATAATAAGGGGATTTTCCCTTGTATCTGTCTGCCGGCGCCCGTGCTGATTTCAACACATCCATATTCAGTAATAACTTGCCGTGCTTTCATCCAAAACAACAGGAAGACGTTTGTCTAATGCTGGGACAGCACTGTTCACCCAGCATTCTACCAAAGTGCTGCTGATTTGTCTCATCATGAGACATGAGTTCAATGGCTGGACGAATAAAACGTACATCGTCAAAAATTGTGTAATGTTCTGTTGGATATCGGTAACTGTTAAATGCCTACGTTTTAAAATTGGACTCAGTGCTGAGGAATGTCATTCATTCATTCATTCATTCATTCATTCATTCATTCATTCATTCATTCATTCATTCATTCATTCATTCATTCATTCATTCATTCATTCATTCATTCATTCATTCATTCATTCATTCATTCATTCATTCATTCATTCATTCATTCATTCATTCATTCATTCATTCATTCATTCATTCATTCATCCATTCATTCATTCATTCATTCATTCATTCATTCATTCATTCATTCATTCATTCATTCATTCATTCATTCATACATTCATTTACACATTAATTGATAGCTGAGTAGGCTACATATATTTTCTCTGATATTCTGGTTTGAGAGCATTTGTACAACTTCATTTTGTTTATTCGTTTATCCATTTCGTTCTTTTGCTCGTTCATTCTATCGTTATTTCGTTTTTGGGGCTGCAATAATTCTTTACGCAATTTCGTGTTTCAAAAAATAGAAAATAGCGAAAATAGCATCCAAGCAGAAACAAGACTTTAAACAATGCCTATTATAAAGATTATATGACCTATAAGTGATTTTATCAATTGAAATTCTGTTATAATCATTATTCATAGTCAATCAATCTTTAAATAAAACGAACGAATTGGGCCCTAACTCTTATGTAAACATAATATATTTGCATAATGAAATAGGGATAAAGACTAAATTAAATTATTAATCTTGTATCTAAGTGATATAAATCTGAGTCGGCGACTGACCATGTGTGTGAGTGGTCGAGACTGACTCATATATATTATGGACGTGATTGGTCGGGATGGCCATATCGACCAATCACATATTTAGGTGAGCAGCTTTTATAAAGCAGGCCCTCTCATTTTACTCCGTTTATTTTTATGTCGATTCGACATAATTTGAAGCACGTTTCAGATCGCTATGTCAACGTCTTTGTCCTCATTACTGCCAGTTTCTACGGATGTCACGTTCTGACGCTTAGGATTCTATTAGCAAATTCACTATATTTACTTGAAGCCCAGCGAGCACTAGACATTCACCCAAGGCTGGTTCACTGTTGGGCCAGCGTCTACGACGCTGGCCCAACATTCAACCAACCTTGGATGAATATCTCGTGTTTGCTAGGAGTACGTCGGTCTGTTTGTCAACCCAATAAATTATCCTCATCAGATCATACAGACTAGCCAAATGCTGGAACATCGTTGGGACAGTAGGCTTATGTGGTCATGTGGCTTATGTGGTACGATATCTTCTCATCTGAACACATGGACGTTTCTCATCCTGCACGGGGTACTGGATAGCTCCCGTGCTAAGCTTTGTTGTGGCTCTGATATGACATTCCACAGGCAATGAGAGATATGGTACAGGGACTTTTTGTCAAAATATGGCCGAACCTGGAACTACGAGAAGGCAGACAGATTTGTTCAAGTTGTAGTAATCTCTAGTTGTACGGTCTCTAGTGTCCCAGAGAAAAACTATTAAGCTCAACTCGTTGGGGGTATTTTCGGGCCAAACCCTTTTTGTCATCAGCAATATACCAATGTCAGAGAAGCGTCCACCTTTGAACTGAATTGATCGATTTAAATGAACTTGGGGTCTATTTATACAGAGTTTTATTTAGTGAATCAAACTAAAATATTTATATGACCTCTTAAGGTCAATTTAGAGGGCAGAATCGAGATCAAACACAAAACGTACACTTTTAAGCTTTTTCAGCTGTCTCTTTCAACCGGACAAACGTTACTAAATTATCAAAATATCATATGTACATTTCATAAAACTAAATGAGTCGTTATTGAACAAAAAAAATAGTAATGATCTAATTGACATAAATCCAAAATGGCCGCCACTGACAATAAGCACAATTAATTCTTCTTCATCAATAGATTGATTGTGATTTTGAAAGAACAGACAACATCGACGAGACATTTGCTAGTTCATTTTCAGTCAGTTGTGTATCTATACGCAGCCCCTGAAGAGTCCTTCTCCTGTAATATTGCAGCTCAAAATTAGCTGCATTCAGTGGGATATTTCATAGTGCGTGTCGTTGTTGGTGAACATACTCACAAATCACTATATGATTTTTTGTCCTGATACAAAGCAAAAACAGATAACGGTATACCGTATTTAAAATCTTTTAGAACAAATAAACTGATATACTCAACATTAAGTCAACATAACCTGCATTATGATAACATAATTTCAGAAAATAATTTAATTTATATGTCCATAAACACTGCTTGGCCTCCATATAACGCTATCCTTATTATGCCCAAATGTTATAAAAGAAAGTTAAAGCTTAAAAAAAAAGTTTATCATGTGAAAAGAGCGGAATTTTCAGCTAGACCTATATATACAAAATCTTAGAGGTCGCAAATAGAGTCCACTAGCTTGGCTGGATACAGCTTGTACTACGCTGTATTTCTTAAGATTTAGTAATTTAATTTGTCCAGCAGAATTTAATAATTTAGTATGGAAATCGTTTGATACGTTGACAAATATTTTCTGCGATGTTTTACACTTAATCGTGTTTTTAATGATATTATAGAGTAGAAGAGAGGGCGTTAATTTAACTACCATTTTTTTGTATTACATGGAATGTCCAAAAATGGCAATTTCAATGTCTTAATGATAAGGGTAAGCATAGTGGGTTAACAAATTTCACCTTCTTTTGTCCATTGTTTTGTTGTAGACTTTCCAATATTTCAGAATTTTCTTTTTATCAATCAATCAATCAATCAATCAATCAATCAATCAATCAATCAATCAATCAATCAATCAATCAATCAATCAATCAATCAATCAATCAATCAATCAATCAATCAATCAATCAATCAATCAATCAATCAATCAATCAATCAATCAATCAATCAATCAATCAATCAATCAATCAATCAATCAATCAATCAATCAATCAATCAATCAATCAATCAATCAATCAATCAATCAATCAATCAATCAATCAATCAATCAATCAATCAATCAATCAATCAATCAATAAAACTTCTATAGCGCCTATATCCTCAGCGGACAACAACAAATCTATTCGAATTAGTGGAGCGTAGAAATTTTGAGCATTTCGGTCGAACAAGTAAATCAGCCAGATATGCAGGCTAGTTTTATTTTAGTGTTCGGAAAGCTATTGCGCATATTTTAAAATGAATGCGAAACTTGACAGGAAGCCAATGTAATCGTTTTAGAATTGGAACCGAACGACTAAATCGTGGGGCCTTGGTTACTGCTCTTGCAAGGCAGTTTTGAACGCGTTGTAATCTAGCGATATTCTTTTCTGACATATTGTGAAAAAGTGAGTTACAATAATCTAACTTACTACTGACGAGTGCCACTGCAATTTGCTTGGCAAGATCTAAGGAAAGACTTTTTCGAATTCGACGCAGGTCACGGATATGATAGAAGCATGCCCTACATGTTTGGGATATGTGTTTTCGGAAAATCAGGCTACTGTCGAATAGTACATCAAGATTCTTAGCTGATGTAGATGGATTTGTGTCTTGACCTAGAAGTAAGCATGGGAAATTATTCAAGATTTTTTCTCGCTAAACTTTGGTCCCAATAAGAAGAAATGCTGTCTTGCTAGGATTAAGCTTCAGCTTAGATCCTGTCATCCAGGCCGACACACCCATTAAACAATGTTGCAACTTCTCAAGAGATTCGTTCGCGTTTGAAACTGATAGAGACACAGAGCCCTGTGGAACTCCATAGGAGAGTGTGACTTTATCTGAAAAAGTGTCTTCAATTTTTACGGACTGGTGCCTATTTTGCAAAGTAATGATCTAATTGACATAATTCCAAAATGGCCGTCACTGACAATAAGCACAATTAATTCTTCTTCATCAATAGATTGATTGTGATTTTGAAAGAACAGACAACATCGACGATACATTTGCTAGTTCATTTTCAGTCAGTTGTGTATCTATACGCAGCCCCTGAAGAGTCCTTCTCCTGTAATATTGCAGCTCAAAATTAACTGCATTCAGTGGAATATTTCATAGCGCGTGTCGTTGGTGGTGAACATACTTTCAAATCACTATATGATTTTTTGTCCTGATACAAAACAAAAACAGATAACGGTATACCGTATTTAAAATCTTTTAGAACAAATAAACTGATATACTCAACATTAAGTCAACATAACCTGCATTATGATAACATAATTTCAGAAAATAATTTAATTTATATGTCCATAAACACTGCTTGGCCTCCATATAACGCTATCCTTATTATGCCCAAATGTTATAAAAGAAAGGTAAAGCTTAAAAAAAAAAGTTTATCATGTGAAAAGAGCGGAATTTTCAGCTAGACCTATATATACAAAATCTTCGAGGTCGCAAATAGAGTCCACTAGCTTGGCTGGATACAGCTTGTACTACGCTGTATTTCTTAAGATTTAGTAATTTAATTTGTCCAGCAGAATTTAATAATTTAGTATGGAAATCGTTTGATACGTTGACAAATATTTTCTGCGATGTTTTACACTTAATCGTGTTTTTAATGATATTATAGAGTAGAAGAGAGGGCGTTAATTTAACTACCATTTTTTTGTATTACATGGAATGTCCAAAAATGGCAATTTCAATGTCTTAATGATAAGGGTAAGCATAGTGGGTTAACAAATTTCACCTTCTTTTGTCCATTGTTTTGTTGTAGACTTTCCAATATTTCAGAATTTTTTTTTTATCAATCAATCAATCAATCAATCAATCAATCAATCAATCAATCAATCAATCAATCAATCAATCAATCAATCAATCAATCAATCAATCAATCAATCAATCAATCAATCAATCAATCAATCAATCAATCAATCAATCAATCAATCAATCAATCAATCAATCAATCAATCAATCAATCAATCAATCAATCAATCAATCAATCAATAAAACTTCTATAGCGCCTATATCCACAGCGGACAACAACAAATCTATTCGAATTAGTGGAGCGTAGAAATTTTGAGCATTTCGGTCGAACAAGTAAATCAGTCAGATATGCAGGTTAGTTTTATTTTAGTGTTCGGAAAGCTATTGCGCATATTTTAAAATGAATGCGAAACTTGACAGGAAGCCAATGTAATCGTTTTAGAATTGGAACCGAACGACTAAATCGTGGGGCCTTGGTTACTGCTCTTGCAAGGCAGTTTTGAACGCGTTGTAATCTAGCGATATTCTTTTGTGACATATTGTGAAAAAGTGAGTTACAATAATCTAACTTACTACTGACGAGTGCCACTGCAATTTGCTTGGCAAGATCTAAGGAAAGACTTTTTCGAATTCGACGCAGGTCACGGATATGATAGAAGCATGCCCTACATGTTTGGGATATGTGTTTTCGGAAATTCAGGCTACTGTCGAATAGTACATCAAGATTCTTAGCTGATGTAGATGGATTTGTGTCTTGACCTAGAAGTAAGCATGGGAAATTATTCAAGATTTTTTCTCGCTAAACTTTGGTCCCAATAAGAAGAAATGCTGTCTTGCTAGGATTAAGCTTCAGCTTAGATCCTGTCATCCAGGCCGACACACCCATTAAACAATGTTGCAACTTCTCAAGAGATTCGTTCGCGTTTGAAACTGATAGAGACACAGAGCCCTGTGGAACTCCATAGGAGAGTGTGACTTTATCTGAAAAAGTGTCTTCAATTTTTACGGACTGGTGCCTATTTTGCAAAGTAATGATCTAATTGACATAATTCCAAAATGGCCGCCCCTGACAATAAGCACAATTAATTCTTCTTCATCAATAGATTGATTGTGATTTTGAAAGAACAGACAACATCGACGAGACATTTGCTAGTTCATTTTCAGTCAGTTGTGTATCTATACGCAGCCCCTGAAGAGTCCTTCTCCTGTAATATTGCAGCTCAAAATTAACTGCATTCAGTGGGATATTTCATAGCGCGTGTCGTTGGTGGTGAACATACTTTCAAATCACTATATGATATTTTGTCCTGATACAAAACAAAAACAGATAACGGTATACCGTATTTAAAATCTTTTAGAACAAATAAACTGATATACTCAACATTAAGTCAACATAACCTGCATTATGATAACATAATTTCAGAAAATAATTTAATTTATATGCCCATAAACACTGCTTGGCCTCCATATAACGCTATCCTTATTATGCCCAAATGTTATAAAAGAAAGTTAAAGCTTAAAAAAAAAGTTTATCATGTGAAAAGAGCGGAATTTTCAGCTAGACCTATATATACAAAATCTTCGAGGTCGCAAATAGAGTCCACTAGCTTGGCTGGATACAGCTTGTACTACGCTGTATTTCTTGAGATTTAGTAATTTAATTTGTCCAGCAGAATTTAATAATTTAGTATGGAAATCGTTTGATACGTTGACAAATATTTTCTGCGATGTTTTACACTTAATCGTGTTTTTAATGATATTATAGAGTAGAAGAGAGGGCGTTAATTTAACTACCATTTTTTTGTATTACATGGAATGTCCAAAAATGGCAATTTTAATGTCTTAATGATAAGGGTAAGCATAGTGGGTTAACAAATTTCACCTTCTTTTGTCCATTGTTTTGTTGTAGACTTTCCAATATTTCAGAATTTTCTTTTTATCAATCAATCAATCAATCAATCAATCAATCAATCAATCAATCAATCAATCAATCAATCAATCAATCAATCAATCAATCAATCAATCAATCAATCAATCAATCAATCAATCAATCAATCAATCAATCAATCAATCAATCAATCAATCAATCAATCAATCAATCGATCGATCGATCGATCGATCGATCGATCGATCGATCGATCGATCGATCGATCGATCAATCAATCAATCAATCAATCAATCAATCAATCAATCAATCAATCAATCAATCAATCAATCAATCAATCAATCAATCAATCAATCAATAAATCAATCAATCAATCAATCAATCAATCAATCAATCAATAAAACTTCTATAGCGCCTATATCCTCAGCGGACAACAACAAATCTATTCGAATTAGTGGAGCGTAGAAATTTTGAGCATTTCGGTCGAACAAGTAAATCAGCCAGATATGCAGGTTAGTTTTCTTTTAGGATTCGGAAAGTTATTGCGCATATTTTAAAATGAATGCGAAACTTGACAGGAAGCCAATGTAATCGTTTTAGAATTGGAACCGAACGACTAAATCGTGGGGCCTTGGTTACTGCTCTTGCAAGGCAGTTTTGAACGCGTTGTAATCTAGCGATATTCTTTTCTGACATATTGTGAAAAAGTGAGTTACAATAATCTAACTTACTACTGACGAGTGCCACTGCAATTTGCTTGGCAAGATCTAAGGAAAGACTTTTTCGAATTCGACGCAGGTCACGGATATGATAGAAGCATGCCCTACATGTTTGGGATATGTGTTTTCGGAAATTCAGGCTACTGTCGAATAGTACATCAAGATTCTTAGCTGATGTAGATGGATTTGTGTCTTGACCTAGAAGTAAGCATGGGAAATTATTCAAGATTTTTTCTCGCTAAACTTTGGTCCCAATAAGAAGAAATGCTGTCTTGCTAGGATTAAGCTTCAGCTTAGATCCTGTCATCCAGGCCGACACACCCATTAAACAATGTTGCAACTTCTCAAGAGATTCGTTCGCGTTTGAAACTGATAGAGACACAGAGCCCTGTGGAACTCCATAGGAGAGTGTGACTTTATCTGAAAAAGTGTCTTCAATTTTTACGGACTGGTGCCTATTTTGCAAAGTAATGATCTAATTGACATAATTCCAAAATGGCCGCCCCTGACAATAAGCACAATTAATTCTTCTTCATCAATAGATTGATTGTGATTTTGAAAGAACAGACAACATCGACGAGACATTTGCTAGTTCATTTTCAGTCAGTTGTGTATCTATACGCAGCCCCTGAAGAGTCCTTCTCCTGTAATATTGCAGCTCAAAATTAACTGCATTCAGTGGGATATTTCATAGCGCGTGTCGTTGGTGGTGAACATACTTTCAAATCACTATATGATATTTTGTCCTGATACAAAACAAAAACAGATAACGGTATACCGTATTTAAAATCTTTTAGAACAAATAAACTGATATACTCAACATTAAGTCAACATAACCTGCATTATGATAACATAATTTCAGAAAATAATTTAATTTATATGCCCATAAACACTGCTTGGCCTCCATATAACGCTATCCTTATTATGCCCAAATGTTATAAAAGAAAGTTAAAGCTTAAAAAAAAAGTTTATCATGTGAAAAGAGCGGAATTTTCAGCTAGACCTATATATACAAAATCTTCGAGGTCGCAAATTCCACTAGCTTGGCTGGATACAGCTTGTACTACGCTGTATTTCTTGAGATTTAGTAATTTAATTTGTCCAGCAGAATTTAATAATTTAGTATGGAAATCGTTTGATACGTTGACAAATATTTTCTGCGATGTTTTACACTTAATCGTGTTTTTAATGATATTATAGAGTAGAAGAGAGGGCGTTAATTTAACTACCATTTTTTTGTATTACATGGAATGTCCAAAAATGGCAATTTTAATGTCTTAATGATAAGGGTAAGCATAGTGGGTTAACAAATTTCACCTTCTTTTGTCCATTGTTTTGTTGTAGACTTTCCAATATTTCAGAATTTTCTTTTTATCAATCAATCAATCAATCAATCAATCAATCAATCAATCAATCAATCAATCAATCAATCAATCAATCAATCAATCAATCAATCAATCAATCAATCAATCAATCAATCAATCAATCAATCAATCAATCAATCAATCAATCAATCAATCAATCGATCGATCGATCGATCGATCGATCGATCGATCGATCGATCGATCGATCGATCGATCGATCGATCAATCAATCAATCAATCAATCAATCAATCAATCAATCAATCAATCAATCAATCAATCAATCAATCAATCAATCAATCAATCAATCAATCAATCAATCAATCAATCAATCAATCAATCAATAAAACTTCTATAGCGCCTATATCCTCAGCGGACAACAACAAATCTATTCGAATTAGTGGAGCGTAGAAATTTTGAGCATTTCGGTCGAACAAGTAAATCAGCCAGATATGCAG
Source organism: Flabesymbios commensalis (assembly GCA_964017125.1). Classification (NCBI taxonomy): domain Eukaryota; kingdom Metazoa; phylum Annelida; class Polychaeta; order Terebellida; family Flabelligeridae; genus Flabesymbios; species Flabesymbios commensalis. The sequence goes on from OZ024912.1 coordinate 26,855,876, forward strand.
GTTAGTTTTCTTTTAGGATTCGGAAAGTTATTGCGCATATTTTAAAATGAATGCGAAACTTGACAGGAAGCCAATGTAATCGTTTTAGAATTGGAACCGAACGACTAAATCGTGGGGCCTTGGTTACTGCTCTTGCAAGGCAGTTTTGAACGCGTTGTAATCTAGCGATATTCTTTTCTGACATATTGTGAAAAAGTGAGTTACAATAATCTAACTTACTACTGACGAGTGCCACTGCAATTTGCTTGGCAAGATCTAAGGAAAGACTTTTTCGAATTCGACGCAGGTCACGGATATGATAGAAGCATGCCCTACATGTTTGGGATATGTGTTTTCGGAAAATCAGGCTACTGTCGAATAGTACATCAAGATTCTTAGCTGATGTAGATGGATTTGTGTCTTGACCTAGAAGTAAGCATGGGAAATTATTCAAGATTTTTTCTCGCTAAACTTTGGTCCCAATAAGAAGAAATGCTGTCTTGCTAGGATTAAGCTTCAGCTTAGATCCTGTCATCCAGGCCGACACACCCATTAAACAATGTTGCAACTTCTCAAGAGATTCGTTCGCGTTTGAAACTGATAGAGACACAGAGCCCTGTGGAACTCCATAGGAGAGTGTGACTTTATCTGAAAAAGTGTCTTCAATTTTTACGGACTGGTGCCTATTTTGCAAAGTAATGATCTAATTGACATAATTCCAAAATGGCCGTCACTGACAATAAGCACAATTAATTCTTCTTCATCAATAGATTGATTGTGATTTTGAAAGAACAGACAACATCGACGATACATTTGCTAGTTCATTTTCAGTCAGTTGTGTATCTATACGCAGCCCCTGAAGAGTCCTTCTCCTGTAATATTGCAGCTCAAAATTAACTGCATTCAGTGGAATATTTCATAGCGCGTGTCGTTGGTGGTGAACATACTTTCAAATCACTATATGATTTTTTGTCCTGATACAAAACAAAAACAGATAACGGTATACCGTATTTAAAATCTTTTAGAACAAATAAACTGATATACTCAACATTAAGTCAACATAACCTGCATTATGATAACATAATTTCAGAAAATAATTTAATTTATATGTCCATAAACACTGCTTGGCCTCCATATAACGCTATCCTTATTATGCCCAAATGTTATAAAAGAAAGGTAAAGCTTAAAAAAAAAAGTTTATCATGTGAAAAGAGCGGAATTTTCAGCTAGACCTATATATACAAAATCTTCGAGGTCGCAAATAGAGTCCACTAGCTTGGCTGGATACAGCTTGTACTACGCTGTATTTCTTAAGATTTAGTAATTTAATTTGTCCAGCAGAATTTAATAATTTAGTATGGAAATCGTTTGATACGTTGACAAATATTTTCTGCGATGTTTTACACTTAATCGTGTTTTTAATGATATTATAGAGTAGAAGAGAGGGCGTTAATTTAACTACCATTTTTTTGTATTACATGGAATGTCCAAAAATGGCAATTTCAATGTCTTAATGATAAGGGTAAGCATAGTGGGTTAACAAATTTCACCTTCTTTTGTCCATTGTTTTGTTGTAGACTTTCCAATATTTCAGAATTTTCTTTTTATCAATCAATCAATCAATCAATCAATCAATCAATCAATCAATCAATCAATCAATCAATCAATCAATCAATCAATCAATCAATCAATCAATCAATCAATCAATCAATCAATCAATCAATCAATCAATCAATCAATCAATCAATCAATCAATCAATCAATCAATCAATCAATCAATCAATCAATCAATCAATCAATCAATCAATCAATAAAACTTCTATAGCGCCTATATCCACAGCGGACAACAACAAATCTATTCGAATTAGTGGAGCGTAGAAATTTTGAGCATTTCGGTCGAACAAGTAAATCAGTCAGATATGCAGGTTAGTTTTATTTTAGTGTTCGGAAAGCTATTGCGCATATTTTAAAATGAATGCGAAACTTGACAGGAAGCCAATGTAATCGTTTTAGAATTGGAACCGAACGACTAAATCGTGGGGCCTTGGTTACTGCTCTTGCAAGGCAGTTTTGAACGCGTTGTAATCTAGCGATATTCTTTTCTGACATATTGTGAAAAAGTGAGTTACAATAATCTAACTTACTACTGACGAGTGCCACTGCAATTTGCTTGGCAAGATCTAAGGAAAGACTTTTTCGAATTCGACGCAGGTCACGGATATGATAGAAGCATGCCCTACATGTTTGGGATATGTGTTTTCGGAAATTCAGGCTACTGTCGAATAGTACATCAAGATTCTTAGCTGATGTAGATGGATTTGTGTCTTGACCTAGAAGTAAGCATGGGAAATTATTCAAGATTTTTTCTCGCTAAACTTTGGTCCCAATAAGAAGAAATGCTGTCTTGCTAGGATTAAGCTTCAGCTTAGATCCTGTCATCCAGGCCGACACACCCATTAAACAATGTTGCAACTTCTCAAGAGATTCGTTCGCGTTTGAAACTGATAGAGACACAGAGCCCTGTGGAACTCCATAGGAGAGTGTGACTTTATCTGAAAAAGTGTCTTCAATTTTTACGGACTGGTGCCTATTTTGCAAAGTAATGATCTAATTGACATAATTCCAAAATGGCCGCCCCTGACAATAAGCACAATTAATTCTTCTTCATCAATAGATTGATTGTGATTTTGAAAGAACAGACAACATCGACGAGACATTTGCTAGTTCATTTTCAGTCAGTTGTGTATCTATACGCAGCCCCTGAAGAGTCCTTCTCCTGTAATATTGCAGCTCAAAATTAACTGCATTCAGTGGGATATTTCATAGCGCGTGTCGTTGGTGGTGAACATACTTTCAAATCACTATATGATATTTTGTCCTGATACAAAACAAAAACAGATAACGGTATACCGTATTTAAAATCTTTTAGAACAAATAAACTGATATACTCAACATTAAGTCAACATAACCTGCATTATGATAACATAATTTCAGAAAATAATTTAATTTATATGCCCATAAACACTGCTTGGCCTCCATATAACGCTATCCTTATTATGCCCAAATGTTATAAAAGAAAGTTAAAGCTTAAAAAAAAAGTTTATCATGTGAAAAGAGCGGAATTTTCAGCTAGACCTATATATACAAAATCTTCGAGGTCGCAAATAGAGTCCACTAGCTTGGCTGGATACAGCTTGTACTACGCTGTATTTCTTGAGATTTAGTAATTTAATTTGTCCAGCAGAATTTAATAATTTAGTATGGAAATCGTTTGATACGTTGACAAATATTTTCTGCGATGTTTTACACTTAATCGTGTTTTTAATGATATTATAGAGTAGAAGAGAGGGCGTTAATTTAACTACCATTTTTTTGTATTACATGGAATGTCCAAAAATGGCAATTTTAATGTCTTAATGATAAGGGTAAGCATAGTGGGTTAACAAATTTCACCTTCTTTTGTCCATTGTTTTGTTGTAGACTTTCCAATATTTCAGAATTTTCTTTTTATCAATCAATCAATCAATCAATCAATCAATCAATCAATCAATCAATCAATCAATCAATCAATCAATCAATCAATCAATCAATCAATCAATCAATCAATCAATCAATCAATCAATCAATCAATCAATCAATCAATCAATCAATCAATCAATCAATCAATCAATCAATCAATCAATCAATCAATCAATCAATCAATCGATCGATCGATCGATCGATCGATCGATCGATCGATCGATCGATCGATCGATCAATCAATCAATCAATCAATCAATCAATCAATCAATCAATCAATCAATCAATCAATCAATCAATCAATCAATCAATCAATCAATCAATCAATCAATCAATCAATCAATCAATCAATCAATCAATAAAACTTCTATAGCGCCTATATCCTCAGCGGACAACAACAAATCTATTCGAATTAGTGGAGCGTAGAAATTTTGAGCATTTCGGTCGAACAAGTAAATCAGCCAGATATGCAGGTTAGTTTTCTTTTAGGATTCGGAAAGTTATTGCGCATATTTTAAAATGAATGCGAAACTTGACAGGAAGCCAATGTAATCGTTTTAGAATTGGAACCGAACGACTAAATCGTGGGGCCTTGGTTACTGCTCTTGCAAGGCAGTTTTGAACGCGTTGTAATCTAGCGATATTCTTTTCTGACATATTGTGAAAAAGTGAGTTACAATAATCTAACTTACTACTGACGAGTGCCACTGCAATTTGCTTGGCAAGATCTAAGGAAAGACTTTTTCGAATTCGACGCAGGTCACGGATATGATAGAAGCATGCCCTACATGTTTGGGATATGTGTTTTCGGAAATTCAGGCTACTGTCGAATAGTACATCAAGATTCATAGCTGATGTAGATGGATTTGTGTCTTGACCTAGAAGTAAGCATGGGAAATTATTCAAGATTTTTTCTCGCTAAACTTTGGTCCCAATAAGAAGAAATGCTGTCTTGCTAGGATTCAGTTTCGGCTTAGATCCTGTCATCCAGGCCGACACACCCATTAAACAATGTTGCAACTTCTCAAGAGATTCGTTCGCGTTTGAAACTGATAGAGACACAGAGCCCTGTGGAACTCCATAGGAGAGTGTGACTTTATCTGAAAAAGTGTCTTCATTTTTTACGGACTGGTGCCTATTTTGCAAATAAGAAGAAAACCAAATTTGAGCCTGGCCAGATATTCCATACCAATCAGAAAGTCTATCTGTTAATGTGGCATGGTCAATTGTGTCGAAAGCGGCCGATAAGTCAAGCAAGGCTGGAGCCGTAACTTCACCCTTGTCCATACTAATAATGATATCGTTATGTACTTTCAGTAGAGCCGATTTTGTAGAATGATGTTTTCTGTAGGCTGATTGTAATGGATTAGATAGATGGTTCTTTTTTACATGAGCTCGCAGCCTATTGGCTACTATCTTTTCTAAGATTTTGGAAATGAAACTTAAGTTGGATACAGGCCTCGAATTTTTCAGCTCGTTTTTAGGAAGAGATGTTATTTTCAGTAGTGGTCTTACATGCGCTTCTTTAAAATTTTGAGGAAATGTGCTAGTTTCCATGGAAATGTTAATTATGTCAGTGATGGGAGTTATTATTATGTCAAGACAATTTTTCAACACGCTTGATCACATGATTTTGACAATGAACTCAAAATAAGCTTTTTAATTTCATCTTCTGACGCACGTTCAAAAACGTTCATTTTAGATCTAATTTTTGGTTTTTGCACTTGTGGAATATCCTGTACTTTATCTGGAAATTTGGAACGGATAGTTTCAATTTTATCGACAAAATACCTACAGAAATTATCACAAAGTGATTTTACTGATGTGAATTCTGGCAGAGCAGGAGGTGGAATTCTATGCAGAATGTTATTTATTGAATTCCAAAGGCGACGGGGATTCTGCAATAACATCAGCTAAATATTTCGATTTAGCTTTTGTCATCATTCTATTACACAGGTGGCATTGATGTTTGTAACGAGAACGATCTAGATGTGTGCGAGATCTGCGCCATGCTCGTTCGGAATTGTGGCGAAGGGTTTTAGCCTTCATTATTTCCTGAGTCATCCATGGAGCTGGTGGTTTTCTGGGCAGAGTCTTTGTACTTACATGTGCGTGTTTGTCTAAAATAGAGCTAAGAACAGAATCATACTGTTTACAAAGTGCTGAGAGATCTTTCTATGGTTTCTTTATTAGATCCGAACTGAGAATATCTGAATGAAACGATTCAAAATCAATTTTGTTTATTTTTCGAAACGATATTTTTTCTTTGTTCTATTTCGTCTTACAACAGTCAGTTTCTGATATGACCGCAAGATGGTCCGAGATACCTGCTGCCGAAAAAACTGATTTGATAGAATTAGAAATGCGTTTGGTGATTAGCAGATCTAGCCAATGACCATGAACATAAGTCGGAAATTAACATGCTGCTTCAGATCGAAACATGTGAGGATTTCATTGAATTTGTTGGTGTTTCCATTTGAGTTATGTAGATGTAAGTTGAAATCTCCCAATATATACAAATTATCATGCAGTGAAATTATGTTCTCTCTTGAAATTCATCAAAATATTGACACGTACCGTTTTTAAGCCTATACCTATGCCTACACCTCCTCCTGATCTGCTGATCTGCGCGAGGTTCGTGAAAAAACGAATAGCCAGGAGGTGAGATATCAGCTATCGTTGATTTCGTTTCATCATGTTTTAACCATGTTTCTGTCACTGCCACAATGTCCAAATTTTTAGATGTTACATATTCGGAGAAGGGGGGCAGTTTTAGCTTTGATAGATCGGACATTCATTGTTGCAATTTTCATTCTTTCATTTGAGCCGGAGGGACCCAGATTTAAGCTGACATCTCCTGCCAGTAGAAGTAAGATGGCCAATTTAAAAGATGGTCCAGAAGGTGGTAGCGGAAGTAATTTCCGATTGAAACATACATTTAAAAGAGGTAATTTTGCTTTGACCAAATTAGAAAACATGATGTTTGTTAATGATGAAGGCTGGTGACAATTTGTTTCAAATATGGTTGGGCCACATGAGGACAACTCATCGTTCTTATGTATAAATGACACTGCTGTTCTGAAAAGAGTGAATATGAAAAAAGGAGACATGATTTTAGAGATGGGTCGATGTTTGAAAAATGTGCTGATTGACGGCGGCCGCAATGCAGCACGCCTACGATATCTAGGATACCTGCGGAGAGGATGGTTGTGCCTATTAAATGCCTATGGTTTGATCGTCAGCAGCTTGTAGGCCGCCTATAATATCTAAGATTCCTATGGGTAATGGTTGGCCAATAGGATGCCTATAGTTTGATCGTCAGCTGCCTGTATGCCGCCTACGATATCTAAGATTCTTATGGGTAATGTTGGGCCAATATAATGCCTATAGTTTGATCGTCAGCAGCTTGTAGGCCGCCTATGATATCTAAGATTCCTATGGGTAATGTTGGGCCAATAGGACGCCTATAGTTTGATCGTCAGCAGCTTGAAGACCGCCTACGATATCTAAGATTCCTATGGGTAATGTTGGGCCAATATGATGCCTATAGTTTGATCGTCAGCAGCTTGTAGGCCGCCTACGATATCTACAATTCCTATCGGTAGGCTTATAATTGTTTATGAATATTATACTGGTCACCTACGGTCCTACATATTATGACACTACGTTTATTTATTTACTTTAAATTGTCTCCGCATACTATATCTGAGTTTTCTATGGATTATGTTGGGCCAATGCTGGGCCAAATAATTGTTAGCGAAAATAACTAGGCTTATTAGTGTTTATAAATTATTCTGACCACCTACGATTCTACATATTATGATACTGATGCTAATTTCTTCATACTATTTAGAAAATTATGCAATAATTTGTATAGAAATGGTGACTTATCCGTTTAATCCAACTGAGTGTCGCCGCATTGAGTGCCCATTGAGTGTTCCTTGTTGATTTCCTGACAGTCTCCTAATCCGTTTTAATCTTGTTTTCTGTTTTCCATCCGTTGTTTAATTACACGTTTTTGAATTCTGCATATACTATATACGTGATGTTTAGCTAATCATTTTCCAATTTTGAAGTCTATTTATGGTAGATATGTGTGATTTATTCCCTTGTCGGAAAGAATTTTTGCATATGGCGTCTAGTCCTCAAGCTATCCACCAGAATTTATTAGCTGTATATAGAATGAATGTGACTTTATGTTACTTTTGGTGGCAATATGGTGACACGGGGACGTCGTGACTATGTCACATTCTTTATAAAATACATAAAGGACACTTTATAATACATCATACCGTATCTACACAGCTATATTACACACTTCTTCGAACATGTGAATATAGCAGGACACATCTGTACCCATAAAGCACCACGGTGATTACAGAGATAGAGGCAACTGCGGTACAACAAAAGCAAGAAACAAACATAGAGCTTTAAGCAACTGCACAGTGTCCAAGGCTATTCAATGCCATGGGGCGTGGATCACTGTATATCTATGCAGTATATACATTTTGAAGTCAATGGGAAACAGTCCCAGTTTTTTCTCGGCTTCCCGTATTTGCTAGCCGTAATATATCCCAAAAAACATAGCAATATAGAAGACAAGTTGTAATAATAACGAGTGGGCATTGTTTGCAAAATGTCGTTATTTCAAAGTTCAAATCTGATGCAGTGCTTAAAGCTGCCTGCTTGGAAAGTCGGAAATCGCGGACAGCCTGGGCTCTAATTCTGAATCCTGTTTCTGGAGGGCAGTGTCATCTCATTCATCTCACCATCCTCAGGAGATCATCTTGGCCCAGTTTAGCCTATATGATTGTGCACAAAAGTGGCCTAAACCCCACTTATTTAATTTGAAATCGTGCATATTGCTTTATCAAGTCGCTTTCTGCACAGTCATGGCAATATCGTTACAGAAGGAAGCCCGGAATTGGGATTATGCCCTTCTCTTATCGAATGATTTCAAGGGTTCTTTAAAATGCACAGTACAACAGGCAGCACTGAACACACCATGCCTTAGAGCAGTGTGTAGCACTGATGTGTACTATATGCATAATCACGATGATAATTATCTCACACGGCCAGGATTCGAACCCAGTTTCGACAACAACTTGACCGAATTAGCCGTCGGGTCCAACCGTTGCTCGTGGTGAGGAAAATAACAATCTCAATATTATTCAATTATTTATACGCGATTCATCACTTTCTGTTCAGCACGATCTAATGATAATGAACACATCTGATCTTGACAAGAAAACCAAGTGTATCGCCCTTATATAGAACATTATATGTGCCGCGAACATCCAAGGGCAGTTACTGGATCTCGGGTTTGTACGGCATAATTTATGGATATGACCGATTTTCCCTCTCACTATCGATATGACACGTCGATGATTACGACGTACTACCACAATAAAAGGTGTAATGTGTTGTTTAAAAGCGTTAGATGAACTAAGCTTGAAAAACAAAAACGGCCAGCAAATCGTAGTATTTCAAATGGCTCGGACCATGTATAACACTCTACTCCAGACCACGCCTGCTTCATTATTTTATTATATAGGGTAAACGTGACTAAACTTGACGCCTGTCATTGGTTGAAAGTACTTGAACTAAAGGTTTCAGAAAAAAATTAACCTGGGAACCCGTAGAAGTAGGGTATGTTACTCAAAGGGTTCCGCAAAACAACCACAGAAACCGGTACAATCAGAGTGTTTCCAGCAAACACTATACATCTGCCCAATGCTGATTGGTGGTCCACAGTGGGCCACGCTGGCTTGGCATTGACCCTTTCCACCGCCAACCACGACTATAATCGTTTCTAATCCACTATATATTAACCCTTTAAGCCCTCATGATGCGTTAAATCATCATTTTACATCCCTGAAAACTGACTTATTTTTCCTACAATTACGGGTTTTAGAACGAAAATTTCGAAGAAACTGGTTTACTAATACATGGTAATTTTCTTAAATTTTTAAACCACATCAAATCATCTTCATCCACTACAAGTTGAGAATTGCGACAGCAATTCGCGGCTTGTAGTGCATGAAGATGACAATGTTAAAGGGACTGGCCCAGGCAAAAATCATCAAAAAATCGGTGTTTTTATTTTGGCTTCCTAATATAACCATATGATGTAAATTCCCGTATTTCCTATTTTTGACAGGGTTGTCAATAATTAGAAATCAGGAATTTCGTCTCTATAACTAGCCTAACCGGTGAATGCGCAGCACAAACATGTAAAATTTTTGCAGTTCTAGTCCATATGGTTATATTAAGAAGCCAAAATAAAATCACCGATTTTTTGAAGATTTTAGCCTGGGCCAGTCCCTTTAACTTCAGGCTTGATCGGGTTAACACTGTTATGGGGGATGAAATGAGTGTGTGAACTTCAGGATTTGAAATTAGTTGGGCTCAAATTAAACAGATATGTGTAATTTTTACGCACTTGAAGTTGTGGGTCGCGATAGCGAGACACAACTTCAAGTGGGTGAAAATTTAAATAAGATAGCTTAGGGGGAAAGTGTTATGTGGGCATTGGGGGGTAAAGGGTTATGTGAGCATTGGGGGGTAAAGGGTTATGTGTGCATTGCGCCTCACGTTTGCTGCGTGTTGTCTCATTTACAATTAATGGTGCGTGAAATGTTCAGTGTAGCTGTCCGTATTCTAGACGTGTCTCCACGAGACGATCCAGACAAACATTAGGATCAATGAGGACCCTGTCCGGAGCCGAGCCCCCCAAACTACACCATAGTATCGATCCGACGTTGTTCTAATGTCGGCCCGCAATCGTAGACGCCGGCCCATCAATGTATTGTGCTTGCTTTGTGAGATGTCTGCCATTCACGAATATAAGCGGTTCTAACCTAGCTGCTAGTCGTGAACCTTTTTTAAAGGTGGAATGTGTCTTTGATCTGCGAGAGATTTAACACTACTTGACAACGATATTTGTTTTGACCACCCACTTGTGAAGTTGTGGATCGCGTCAACGAGACTCATACTTATTTGGGGTTGAAATTTTCATTAAATAACTTCGTGTTTTAAGAGTAAAATCGAAATAATCAGCATTGCAGGCAACAGACATTTTAGCGATGTGTTTCATTTTTTAAATAAATACATAATGCCATTTTCGTAGTGTTTTCGCTCTGAAATCAACTCGCGTGTGTGTATAATATGGCATGGTAAGCAAAATTAGATTGAAAAGAAAAGTTATGGATGATTCTATCATTTGTAAGCAGATATGTATGTGACCAGCGAGTGCCGAGGCAGATATTACCTTAATCTCTGAGATCGAGGTATTGTATTAGCTCAAATGCACCAGCACAGATAAGCACAAAAACGTCAGGTTTTTCAACACCACAACTACTAGTCCAGTGGCTGAGGAGATTATGTGTGCATGAAAGGTGCAGAAAGTTTGGCATTTTATTTGTTAATGTACCAGAATCACGAGGGTGGACATCTGGGAGAGTGGCAGCAAGGGAGAAAATGATGTTTGAACATATGTACCCCTCTTTAAAATGTCAATTTTCGCTATTTTCTTAAATAGTGTGTGATATGTGTGAAAAAAAATGTAGGAGTGCCCCAAAGCACCCTATCCATTACACATGGTTGCATGTAATGTTATCAGGTCCTTTTATGTGAATATGTGCTAGCAAATTTTCAATAATGATTTTAAAATGAAAAAAAATTGTCCTTTTTATGCCTAATTTATGCATTGTTCTAGAAAGTTTAATTTTTTTCCCCCTTTTCTTGAAGGTAGATGCTTACTATTTTTTTCAGGTAAAGCCATTCTATGTAGAAGACTACGATAAAAGTTATAAAGGCTTGGAATATGGCTTTGCAGTGCAGCCCAGAGTTCAAAATCTTTGATCCATGGATTACACTATTTTCTGATACATTTGGTTTACATGAAGGGTGAGCTGGTTTATCCTAAAATAAGACTTGACACAGTGTCATGGCTGCCACCAATTCCTGATAGGGTTGCTTCTTCGTGATAAAAAAAGACATCGGTTGTGCAGGTTTCCGTATCAAAGTGACTTGGGATTGGTACATCATTGCTGTTTTTTTCTGCTGTCAGAGTTGCCATGTCTGTGTGATACCTCCGTACTTTATCATACCCTATACATTGACCAAGATGATTGAAACTTTGGATGAGAGTGCTGCTTTTGTATGTCTCATGTATTGCATGCTCATTCATGATATGCATTGGCGTTCTCTTGTGTCCATTATGGATAACATAGTAGAATGTTTGAAACAGTGCAACTATCTTACGCCTTCCTCAAACATATATTCTCTAGGTATCATGGTCATTTGATTGTGCTTGACTACCAGGGTGATTGAAATCTGTATGACTGAAATTGAACAAGGCACTAAAGAACCTCAGCAGATCTTCAGACACTTCTGTTCCATTCCAGGCACTTTCTATATCATGTGCATCGCAAAATTTTTGCGGCAAACCAACATCCACGTTTAGCAGTAAATTTCGCAGAATTGTTGCACATTCATTTATAAGATCATGTTCCCGAATAGTATCAGCCATTTTTTTCTGAAAGAACTTATTAGAACCTGAAAATCGAATCTGATTACCATACTTTGCTGTTAAAAGTACCTTCAATTGCCTATTGTCAACTTTGTCAGTGGATAACAGATTGTTACAGCGATCACGGATATCGCTCAAGGGGTAAACTTTGCCTTGCACCAGAACATGATAAATGCCTTCTAAACACTATACAGCAATTATTTTCAGGTAGACAATCTGCTGCTCTTTACAGGACCTCTGCTGTTTTCAAAGCGTTTAATGTATTTGCTGAAACAAGCAGGGTGATAGTATATGTCTGAACCAAACACACCATAAATGTCTTGTATGTCGCAGGTTCGCTTGCATACTTCATCTTGGAAAAATGTTGAGCAATTCCAGATTCACTTATTCGATGTTTGTTTGTACTTTCATAGTACTTTATCTGACCACATATTACACATGGTGTTGTATATATGTCAACCTTCTTGGTTACGAGCTGTTGACAATGATCGGCTTCGAGGTTTCAGGACATCCCTCAGCTTGATCACGTGGTACAGATGAAGCCCTTCGGTGCTTGTTGAATGACTTCTGATGCGTATATGTCTTATAACAATGATTGTCCATGTGGTAACTGAGCGGTTCATCGCCAATAGTTTTCAACCGTTTCTTTACAATGTCCTTTCTGATGGTTGCTGCCTCCAAAATCCGCTTACGGCCTTTCTCGGAGCTGGCTGGTTCTTTCTTTGTGTCTATCTGAAAACATATGCACCTCTTTATGTCAGTGTCAATACTTTCCTGGGGGTTATTTATGAGCAGAATACCAAGGACATTCATCATTAAAATTTCTTCCAATAAAATTTCAGTAGTCTATCCGGTAATGCAGGATTTCCAGCAGATAAGGTATTCCTTCTCCGTTTAGTTGCCTTTACAGCTCGATATCCTGGAATACACATAATCCTTCCATATGTTTAAAAATCATGTTGATCTTAACTAATAACTATTTTAACTAAGCTTCAGTTGTATCTCTGTAATTGCTGCATACTGCAATATATACGTATAAGAATATCGCATTAAATCTGAAAGATATAATGCGATATTTATATAAAAAACCCAGTGATATCCTAAAAAATAAATTGATTATTAAATAATATTACATCCTCCTAGTCTCCAATTTGTTATTTCTAATTTATAATGGGACCTGCAACCTGAAAATTCCTATATATTTAACACATAGACATACAATGCAGATAAATGCAGTAACGCGAAATAAGACGCTAATTTCAATTTAAGGTGGTAGGGTAAGGTAATATTTAATTTCTTCGTCTGTATAGTAGTTAGCTCTTAATAACTTTTATGGTAGTCTTCTATATAGAATGGCTTTACCCGAAAAAAATATTAAGCATCTACCGTCAACAAAAAGGGGGGGAAAACTTAAACTTTCTAGAACATATGCATAAATTAGGCATAAAAGGACAATTTTTTTGCTTTTGCAAAGTCATTATTGAAAATTTGCAAGCACATATCCACATAAAAGGACCTAATAACAGTACATGCAACCATGTGTAATGGATAGGGTGCTTTAGGGCACTCCTACATTTTTTTCACACCTATCACACACTATTTAAGAAAATAGCGAACATTGACATTTTAACGGGGGGTACATATGTTCAAACATCATTTTCTCCCTTGCTGCCACTCTCCCAGATGTCCACCCTCGTGATTCTTTCCCTCCAATAGGTACATTAACAAATAAAAATGCCAAACTTTCTGCACCTTTCATGCACACATAATCTCTCCAGCCACTGGACTATACCATCAAAACTACATAATAATAAAAATAATAATAATAATATAGACAGGCAGACAGACATATTACTTTATTTCACCAATATATAATACAATATGGTGAGGGAGACTCCTTTTAAGACATGAACACATGTCGCTATCGAATGAGCCCAGCAAACACGAGACACCGAACCACTGTTGATCCAATGCCGGCCCATCGTCTCCGACTCTGTGCCAACACTAAACCAACACCGGTCCAGGGTCCGGTGTTTGCTGGGAATACATCACTATATTTGACATGTTTAGTATATTCATTTATACAAAAGAATAATAAGATTTAATCATTTATGAGTGCACTAAATAAATGGTGTTAAATAAATATACAATTTCTAACATAACATTATATAGGTTATGACATTATTATTATGCTTAGATAATGCATACAATATTATAATCATAATGAAATTGTTCAGATCAATATAAATCGACGCGAATTTATTCTTCTATATAATAATACATGTATGAAAAACAAAATGATTAATTGCAGAGCAATATAAAAGTTATGACAGTCGACATTTATACAGTGCATAAAATTATATTATAGATAGATAGATGTTTTATTTACAAAAAATCAAGTCATTGCTGACTTGTTTGTCATAGCAATATATATATATATATACAATATGTACAGCAGGGTTAGAATGGTTAGTTCTATATATATATATATTGACATAGTATGTACACTCACATTCCGGATTTCCATTTACACATTTAAACAAGCTTAAGGTATTTAAAATATTCATTCTAACTATTTAAAATAACGTCAAACACCATACAGCATTATCATGGTATATATAGATGAGGCATATATGTTTCCCGCACCAAAAATAGCTACTAAAAAGTATAACAGACGTGTATTTTGATTCAAACTTTTTTATTTAAAAAAAATATATTTAGAACACAAAAGCAATGTTATAAAATTATAATATGTGAGCATTCTCTCTCGGACCACTGCCATCAATGTCACTGATGACTGGAGCGTTAGCAGTACCGTATACTGATATCTTGAAAACAAGACACGTTCATTTTTATGACACAATTTTTTTATAGTTGAATTTTAATAATTTTCTATTTCTCCTGCCGTTACTGGTAATAAGGTGTTCATTATTTTCCCGCAGTACATGGTGTAGCCGAATGGGGACATAAATATGTAATATTAACGTGAAACATTCACAACTTGCACGTGATTTAGTGTCTTTGATGATGGTAATAATTTGATCTCTGTTGTGACTCCTATGTAGAATGTGTTCAGGTATATTTCCGAAAATTCGCTCATTTGAACCAAATAATTGTATTAAGTTTTGACGTGAAACAAAAGCGCCACACCTTGAATAGTCAAATATTGCTTCTTAGACAGAAATGTATGCAATTTATTAGTGCCATCAAAATTACTTTACATTGATCACATGCAGATCGCGACACTTTGCGAAAAAGATATCCACTAATATATATTATTTTACAAAAAAATTCTCTTCCTCAATGGTCATACCCGTTTGTGGCGTGAATGATTTCAGCATTGAATGAGCTAATTCTGTGACAGAATCAACAGTAACAGTAACATGCTTTATATCAACAAAACATTTATGTTCAGGTATATTCCGAATGATAAACATGACAAATGATCCATGTCATTAGACTATACTATATAGTAATATTATTTATATATTAATTCCGTTGCCCTTATCTTCGTTTTCCAAAACTTGGACCAGCATTACACTATAATTGAGTCGATGTCTTGTGTTACCAGGGCGTCACCTGTTGTTTGTAAACAATGAATATGCATACTTGTTTATACGGGCGCATCAACCCCTGAAGTACCAAAGTGAAGAAGACAATTAAAAAGTATTGATAACTGACCAACATATTATTGGATAAAAAATAGAAGTAAACCTTCGTCAATACTTACTTTTCTGATTTTTTTTTATGTGAAGTATGTATTGTTTTTAATAGGATGAATGTCATAATTACTCGTCGTAACATGGTAAAATCATACTTGATAGATGGCAAAAGCATTAGTTCCAACTCCCAATACCGGGGGACAGCACTGAGAGCGATTTCACGTTTTGGGGAGAGTTGACTGTCTTATTGTACATGGTCTTTGCTAATTCCTTAGGGTCCCACCCGGTCCAATAACACAGGCGACGGGAAGGGTCCCCTAAACTTAAAACAATAAATCTAGCCCTAAACTTAAAAGAATAATCCCAAGTGAAATAATCTAATATATGGCAATGCCCAGTGTCTGACCATGAGAAATGTCATTAACATGATAAAGTTAATAAGAATAAGAATAAAAGAACAGATATATACATCATTAGTTAAAATATTACTGAATATATACAATCTAAAACGGTATTGCGCAGAATTGCTGCAGACCGATGAACTGGACACGACGCCCCCGCTAAAAATTATTTTCCACATGATTTACACATATTTTCTACAGCTTTAGAGCTGAATAGCACCACACATATAAAACCAGTAATGGAAGCCCTTGTCCCCGGCCAAGTTCGTGAGTGTGGAGGTTGCTAAACTACCATTTTCTCAAAACACACATTATTATACTTTGCAAGAGCGTTGATTATTGCATGGTTTTCGCTGCTAATGATAAATTTAAATTGTTCAGTATCGCATTGGGTATTAAAGTTTGTGATATATTTTTCAGCTTCAGAGAGAATAGCTTTTCTATCGAGTTCGAACATATTACACTACATTAAGAAATGAAAGTGTTGTATGTTCTAAGTTTTGTCTGTTGGTTCTGGCATGAGATTTTTTCAGTCCAGTCGTCAATAAATTTGTCTTCAGTTTGTTGTTTAACATTAGTTATGAACCTACACCTTCTTTCTATCGTCTGTGTTTCCCACAATGAACCCAGATTCAGATTAAAAGTTAATGTTTTTACATGCGTAGTCCAATTTTCAATTCGTATACTGTCTAGTCCTAGGAGACAATTGTACGCGTTTTTCAAGATGTGGTTATCTGGTAAAGCTATTAGACGAGCCCAGTATTTCAGGGACTGGAATTGTTGTTTCAGCAAAAAAAATGACCGGTGTCGCCGTATATGGCCAGAGTGGGTTTTTGTCTTCTTACACAAAGCATGGGTTTTTTTTAGATAGGAGAGATGTATTTTCTCGAAGTCATTTTGCTCTCTACCATTGCATAGTATTTCAGAGCCATACATTAGAATAGGGCTTATCAAACTGTCAAATAGTTTTAGTGCTAGGTGTGGGTGTAATTTGCCCAGTGAGGGTGTGGAGTAGCTTTTAATCGCATATAATGTTTTTTTAGCCTGCTCTGACAAGTATGTATAATTTTTTAGAGAACATGTTGGGGCTGTTGCTGCACCACAGTCTGAGATATTTGTATGATTCACATATTTCTAATCTGTCCTCTCCTATCTTAAAATCATATGTCTCATCTGCGTACCCTTTATTATATATGACTACTTTACTTTTAGGTAGGCTAACTATTAGTTGCCACAATCTACAGTAGCCACAAAATAATGTTATCCGTTTCTGTAGTCCTTCGGCTGTATCTGAAAAAATATAATATCGTCAACAAAAAGTAAATACATTATTACCATACCCCCTAATTTTACACCTAAGCTTCTATCTAGATATTCTGAGATGTCATAAAGAAATTCTGTGAAAAGTTTCGGGCTTAAAACGCCACCTTGCTTTTAATGGGTTTGCTAAATTTATTTTTCCATTTAACACGGTCATTAGACTTGTTAAACATAGATTTTATAACAGCGAGGAATTTACCGTCAACGAAGCGTTTTTTCAACTTGAACACTAATGCGTCTCTATTTACGTAATCGAATGCTTTCGTAAAGTCAATATAACACGCATATAAGGGTTTTTTGTGGGCCTTTTGCGAGACTACAAGGGATTGAAGTATGAAAATATTATCGATGGTCCTGCTGTTTCTTTTGAACCCAGCCTGACATGGGTCATCATCAATACATACTTTGTTTTTGTATGACAAACGCGTTTCTAGGATAGATTCGAAGAGCTTTCCTAAGGCTGGCATAACACTGATTCTCCTATAGTTATCTGCACATGATTTACTTCCACTAATATGGATTGCAGTGATTGCCCCTTGGACCCACTTATCCGGATAATCCCCTGTGCTTCAGATATTGTTAAATGATGCTTCCAACAATTGCAAGAACGTTATCATATCACTTTCAATAAATTCCAGTGATATGCCATCTATACTAGGATATTTGCCTTTTTTTAAAGTTTTTTCAAAGCATGTAGAATTTCACATGATGTAATGTTGCTGTTTAGTATGTTGTTCGCAATAATTATCTTGCTTTATATTAAATTGTGGGCTTTCATCTTTCCAACTGCTTATTTTATTTTCAAGGAGGCTGCTATCGATTTGTCCCTGTGGCGGTGTGCTGTTTCAAAAAAACAAAAATAAAAATCGGATAGGTCTATGTCCACTTCATCTTGTGTGAATTTTCGTTTAAGATTTTTCAGAAAACCTCAATAGTTGTTAGGGTTTTCGGTGGTTAAACATTGGAGTTCTTGTTTACATTTCCTGATGTGGGTTCTCTTTTTTCTCTGTATTAGTTGTTCTTACATAAATCAAAATAGGTGTTGCTGTTTTTGGGTATAGCTATATCGTGTTGGTGTCCAAATCTATTAACTTCGTTTTTAAGTATCTTACATTCGCTATCAAACCAGCTGTTACTCGGGAAGCATTTTTTTTGTTTGTTTACAAGATGTTTTTTAAATAAACCTTTAGCTGCGGTTTCTATCAGAGCATTAATTTGTGTACTCATATAGTCACTGCTGGGTTTTTCACACAAATCACAGCATTTTAAGCTACGCAGTGCGACCTGGTATTCACTTTGTTTCGCTGGACACCATTTATATATGTATCGTGGTCTGTGGTCTTCAACATTTGCATCCGGTGGTTTTGATTTCTGATTTGTAAAATTCGAGAAAATTTGCAATGCAAACGTAATGGGTCTGTGATCGGAATCAATGTGTTTCGGCCCAATTTGAAAATTAAATATAAGGTTTAGTAGGTTATATGAGGGTAAAAAGTAGTCAACTACACTCTTGCCGCGTCTACAGTAAAAGTTGTAGTTGTATTATATATTTGTATTGAATTAGTTTCGAAACATAGGCAATAGACCTTGTTCCTATATACATATATTCGATGCATCTATAAAAAAGATTTATTTAACTAATCTCCTATTATGGCAAACGTAACAATTGTTTAGTCTGCATGATGACTCATATTGATCAATCGTTATTTTCTTAAAATAAGTCATAAAACCGTGTAGGCTATGCGTGTTTACGTTTTCGAGAATATGGTTTGAAGTATTTATTGCTGTATTATTGCACTGTATCGGATACATTTCCTTGCGAATTCGAGATTTGTTCTGGGCAAGCGTAATTTAGTTTTGTGGCGTGTGGGATATGGGTGAGTACGGTGGACTACGGTGGCCCATAGAGGCCAGGAATGGCCAGGAATAAAATAAATTAAAATGATTATTGCGTGCCCGCGCAATAATAATGCGTGCCCACGCAATAATAATGCGTGCCCACGCAATGACTAATGCGTGCCCACGCAATGATCAGTGCGTGTCCACGCAATGACTAATACGTGGTCACGCAAAAATAATGCGTGGTCACGCAATAATAATGCGTGCCCACGCAATAATAATGCGTGCCCACGCAATAATTATGCATGCCCACGCAATAATAATGCATGCCCACGCAATAGTCAGCACATGGCCAGCTGCCTGTGAAACCCCTCTTGAGTCTTGACTTTATAGACTGGGTTAACATGTTTAATTATTAATTTAATAGCCCACGCCTATTATTTATCTATATATTATTGCGTGGCCACGTATTATTATCACGTGGGCACGCATTGGTCATTGCGTGGCCACGTAATATTATTGCGTGGGCACGCATTATCATTATTGCAGGGCCACACATTGGTCACTGCGCGGCCACGCATTATTATTGCGTGGGCACGCATTATTATTATTGCGTGGCCAAGCATTGGTCATTGCGTGGGCACGCAATAATCATTGCGTGGGCACGCATTAGTCATTGCGTGGGCACGCATTATTATCGCGGGGACACGTAATAATAATGCGTGGCCACGCAATAATATATAGATAGATAGTAGGCGTATGCTATTAAGTTAATAATCAACCATGTTAACCCAGTCTATGAAGTCTCGCAAGTCAAGACTCAAGAGGGGTTTCACAAGCGGCAATAATAATGCGTGCCCACGCAATAATAATGCGTGCCCACGCAATAGTCAGCACATGACCAGCTGCTTGTGAAACCCCTCTTGAGTCTTGACTTGTGAGACTTCATAGACTGGGTTAACATGGTTAATTATTAATTTATTAGCCTACGCCTACTATCTATCTATATATTATTGCGTGGCCACGCATTATTATTGCGTGGGCACGTATTAATCATTGCGTGGCCACGCATTAGTATTGCGTGGGCACGCATTGGTCACTGCGTGGCCACGCATTATTATTGCGTGGGCACGCATTATTATTATTGTGTGGCCACGCATTAGTCATTGCGTGGGCACGCACTAATCATTGCGTGGGCACGCATTAGTCATTGCGTGTGCATGCATTATTATTGCGTGGGCACGCATTAGTCATTGCGTGTGCATGCATTATTATTGCGTGGGCACGCATTATTATTGCGTGGGCACGCATTATTCTTGCGTGGGCACGCATTATTATTGAGTGGGTACGCATTAATATTGCGTGGCCACGCATTATCATTGCGTGGTCACGTATTAGTCATTGCGTGGGCACGCGCAGATCATTGCGTGGGCACGCATTAGTCATTGCGTGGCCACGCATTATTATTGCGTGGACACGCATTATTATTGCGTGGGCACGCAATAATCATTTTATTATTTATTTTATTATTGGCCATTCCTGGCCTCTATGGGCCACCATAGGTGAGTATCTATGTCACGGTCGTTGGTCATGTTGCGGGAATATGACGGCAGCTGGTTATTTTTCAGTCGATGATAAAATTTAGGCGCTTGGAGTATGTGTATATCTTTAATCTTTAGTAGTTGAAGTTTTTTAAACTATGGTTCTGAATGTCAATTAAATTTACCAAGGCAAGTTATTCTAACTGTTTTTTTTGCTGTAGCTTTTAGAGTCTATCAGTTTGATATCCCCAGGCTAAGATACCATAATTTAAATGACTGAGTACAAGAGAGTTATACAAACGATCTAGTGTATCTTGTGGTAGGCAACGTTTTAATTTGTTTAATATTCCAATAGATCTAGAAATTTTATTGGCAATTTTATTCACATGGTTTTTCCAAGTAAGATGCTCTTTTAGTTGAATGCCTAAGTAATTAATTTTTTGCACACGTTCAATTTCTGTACCATTAATTTGTAGAAGAGGACATTCAATTTTTTTTAGGCTTGTGAAATATCATTAGTTTTGTTTTCCTTGCATTTAGGGAAAGTTTATTGGCTCTTAGTCAGCTATTTATTTTGCTCAATTCAATATTGATATCTTCGGAGAATTGCTCATTAAACTTAAAAACATTCAGGGTGCTATTTGGGGCCGTATCGTCGGCGTAGATTATGAAATTAAAAAGTTTACTCGCTTCTGAAATACCATTAATGTATATTATGAACAATAGGGGACCTAATATTGAGCCTTGTGGTACTCCGGTAATAATTCTGTTTTGTGTAGTTACAACATTTTCAAATTCTACGTATTGTTTTCGATCTGTCAAATAACTTTTCATTATGTTTAGCGCTGGACCATTGAAACCATAGTGATTCAATTTGTGTAGTAGAATTTTATGATCTAATGTGTCAAATGCCTTTGATAGGTCAATAAATATATTTAATTAGCTTTATCTAGTTCCTGTGAAATCTACTAATTCTAATGCTGCATGTTGGTAGAGTGTTTTTCCTAAACACATACTGACTGTCGTTGTATAGATTATGAGAGGAGAAATATTCGTCAATTTGATTAAATAAAACACGTTGGAATATTTTTGAGATGGCTGATAATATAGAAATAGGTATGTAGTTGTCAACTTTTGAATTATCTCCCTTTTTATTTATCGGGATCACTAGTTTTAGCTTGTCAGGAAATGTCCCGGAAAGTATAGACTGGTTTATAATGGGGGTAATTGGTTGGCTTATTTCATTCTTGATCATTTTCAGCATTTTTGTTGATAGGCCATCTGAATCGCATGTATCCTTAGGTTGTAGACTATCAATAATTTTAAGTGTTGTCCCTTCCTCGATTGTTTTAAATTCAAATCTTAATGGAGAAGGATGTTTTAGAAAATGTTTGAACGAGATATTGCTACTTTTAATTTCAGAAGATAGCTTAATACCAATGTTTGTGGAAAAAATCATTGAAACTGTCAGCAATTTTATTGCTCTCTGATACTTTTTGATCATTGATGTTTAGAAAATCTGGAAATTTATTATCTTTGTTTGGATTACTTAATATATCTTTTATTGTAGACCATTGTTTCTTAATGTCATGTTTACATTTATTGAAACATGAATGGTTGTGGATTTTTTTCGCTTCGCGAATACAATTGCTTAGTAGTGCATTGCAGGTTTTTAATTACTTTTCAGTTTATTTTTCTCTTTTGAATTCAGTGAATTCCTTTTTAATTTTGCATAAAGCCTGTCTCTAGATGCTATTGATCGGACAATTTCATTTGTAATCTATTTGTATTTTTTGTGTTTGTGCTTAGTGAATTTTGCAGATTTTTGAGGTAGACATTTTATGAACGCTTTGACATATGCTTGATGAGAGTATTGTAATTTAGTTTTGGATCAGCGTCTATCTTGTTATCGAGTTGTTCACTTAAATT
>OZ024912.1:26881098-26943598 GCA_964017125.1 Flabesymbios commensalis
CGGATCCAGAAGGTTTTCCATGGTATGCTGGAATGCATTTAAAAGGAGCAGATGCAGAGAGTTTTTCTATGTATGCTGGAATGCATCCAAATGGAGCAGAGCCAAAGGGTTTACCATGGTATGCTGGAATGCATCCAAATGGAGCAGACCCAGAGGGTTTCCCATGGTATGCTGGAATGCATTCAAATAGAGCTGACCCAGAGGGTTTTCCATCGTATGCTGAAGGGCATTCAAATGGAGCGGACTCAGAGGGTTTTCCATGGTATGCTGAAGGGCATTCAAATGGAGTAGACCCAGAGGGTTTTCCATGGTATGCTCGAATGCATTCAAATAGAGCTGATCCAGATGGTTTTCCATGGAATATTGAAGGACATTTACAACAGATGACAGACATAATTATCAGTTATCTTTATTTGTATGTGTACATGTCACTAAACTTATCATCTATTGTGTATATTGTAAAAATAATATGTATTTTGACAATTATTATTTCAATCAACACTATATCTTAGGTTACGTTACTTGATAACTACACTCAAAACTGGTCAACAATTGTTTGTATATTATGTATATAGAGCCTATCCATTTATATATATTGTAATTGTTGACGTTATTCTTGATATTATTGTAATTAATGACGGGTCTCGTAGAGGTCTCGTCTCCACCTGTTCCAGTCAGCCAAAGTTAATAACATGTTTTTTTTCAATGATTGAAAATGATGTTGTAGGCCCCCTACCCAATTTTCATGCATGAAAGTAGCCACACCAGAGAATGCCACAGCAATTAGAATCCCACAAAGTGCATGTAAAAAGGGTGTGGTGAGTGCTTAAGGTGAGTAATCATGGAAATGATACGCGATAAAAGATCACGATTTGACCTTCCTTTGACCAAGATTATATTCTGCCTCTGACCTTCAGGTTGTTTGTGTTGTGGTGAGATGGTGTATCATATGTCCGACAGAAAATCCTATTTCAGTTACAAATACAGATCTGGGCTTCTAGTATTTCGACAACACTCACAGTGACCGTCACTGTGCGCACCTCTGAAGGCGTGCGGTTACTTAAACCTTCAAGCGCTGAAATATTTTTTGTATAAACCGTGGAGATTAAAGTGTTTTTTCAATTTGAAATTATCATAAATGTCTTATAGTTAGCTCTGTCTGATTCATTCGAATACCTATGTTATAGGTCTACTACAATTATAAATATTTTAATTCTTACAGTGCTAGGATTGACTTTAGTCGTCAGAATCTGACGTCTACAGACGTCAGATTCTGACGACTAAAGTCGATCCCCGCGCTGTCAGGGTTAAAGCTCTGAAATACTTTTATACAAACCATAAAGAGCAAAGGGGTTTTCAATTTAAAATTATCATGAAAATCTTATTCACCTCTTTCCGCTTCATTTGAATACCTATGCTAGGCCATTTTAAATATTTTTACTCTTTCAGTGCGTAGATCGACTTTAAACTTTATTTCTATAAAATATCTGATCTTTTTGATTGACGTCTATTTACGATCCCTGCAAAGAAAGGGCAAACCTCTAATATTTCAATAAAGGATCTGATATTTCTATAAATTTATCGGTTGACAACCAATTTAAACCTTTTGAACCCTTTCAACAACGCTGTCCCCTTTGTTTACCACACGCCATGTATTGACCAAATTTCATTTAATTAAAATCATGTTATAATAAATCACAATTTTGATTCTCTTTTTTTGTTGTGCTTTATGGGTTGAGGTGCTAATCACTTCTATTGCCAGTCATTTTTAACGTTTCCATTTGTGTCTGAAACAAGACAATTTGAAGGACAATGAATATTAAATTTTCTAGATCGCCGTAAGTTTGGATTCACAATGTACATACTTATGTAAGTACTTTTTATACCCACTTGAATTGTGGGTCGTGGTAGCGAGACACAATTTCAAGGGAGGAACAATCAGGCGTAAGTGCGAACTAGATAAACTAGTCTTCAATCACTACTCAATCAAACTGTTAAACTGTTCTGATGCTGACGCGATTTACAGCTTCAAGTGACCAATCAGCTGTCTCGTGTTCTAATTAACCCTTTAAACCCTCACGATGCAATAAAGTATCACTTTGAATCTCTGAAGAATGACTGAATTTCCTGAAACCCAGTTGTTTTAGAAAGAATATTTTCATGGAACTGTTGTTCTAGAACGAATGTTTTCATGGAACTGTTTTAAAACAAACAGTGTATTTTTTTCATTTGTCACCCACTTCAAGTCATCTTTATCCAATTTCAAGTCGAGAATTGCTGTCGGTTAAATATAGGCTCTAAATGAGAATATATAATTCACAACCCCCATCCAGGAGTTTGAAGACCACCACATTCCGTCACAACAAAACCCTGTAAAATTGTATCATAGTTTTATGAGAACCCAAAAAATTGCTACCGAGATTCTCAATGAAAATGTCGCAATGTTATATAAACTACCCTCGTGTGATTGGCAGTCTGTATTTTATTGAATTTTCTAGACGAGACACTTAACTTTAAAATATATAATGTAGTGATTTAAAGGTTATCATAGGGTGTCATTGAGTCTCACGATTAGCCTGCCGGACCTCACGATTAGAAAACATAATATGTTCTGTATAATATTATAATACAGCATACAATATCCCAGGGAATAGAATACGAGATATCAGCGTTGATTTAATGCTGGGCCAACAGGTACTCATAATTCAAACTCTATATTCAATGCGAAAGTTCATAAATCCATGTTCTAATCAGTAAACTGTGTTAAATGTGTTAGTCATATACGGATTAAGGGGTTGGGGTGCACAGTAAAGAAGAAACAAATCCTTTCACCTATATATGTAACTATGCGTGGCTAAATGCTTTGTCGAACACAGTGATATTATTAGTACAAAATAAATCATGATTTTCAGCAGTGTATTAGAATCTGACGTCTACAGATTTTAACGTCTAGAGTAGATCTCCGCACTGAAAGAATTAAAACACACATAATGGCAATAGACCCATAACATAGGTATTCAAATAAAGTGGAAAGGGAAAAGAAATTTATGATGATTTCATATTGAAAAAAACACATCTTTGGTCCGTATGGTTTTACAAAAATCTTTCAGTGCTATAAGGGTTAATTCTTGTTGCAGCCAGGCATCCTGTTGCGTGAAGGTTCTGGATCAATCCATCCTTGGACGCCGCACCGAATAAACCGGATAGTTGGATGTGGCATACAACCCCAAGCAATCAGCTGCCGAAAGCAACGTAACTTACATGTACGTCTGGCCAATTTTCAAACCACATCAATTCCCGAATCGCACAGGGGCGATCCGGGAATTGCTGTGGCTAGAGATAAAATGCATGTCAGCTATATCGACTGTTCGACAATTTTGTGAGATGCTTTTCTTTGAAGTGATATATAAATATCTCGCAGATCATGATTTCATTTTTTTTTAATTCTGTATTTTGGCAGCTCAGCTGTATATCTCCCAGGAGACTGAGTAGGAATTTGAATGATAACAGGCCCTGCTAAGTTACTCTCGATGTTCAGCGCTCTGAACAGCCTCCGGCTGGTTACATGCGCTATATAGGATTTCATTCTAAAGAATGTAGAGCAAAACAAAGTACATTGTATTTGTGTACCTAATCGTGGCTGGATCTTAGCACATCACTGGACCACATTTTGATGCAGTTGGCCCAGTCTAGGCAAAAAATGGTGCTGCATGAGAATACGCTAATCTCACTCTGAAATTAGCATACTGTCCTCTTAAATTCCACCGATCAGTGGGTATTTGTGCCACACTCTCTAGTATAATGCACATAGTTCTGTTTAGATGACAATACACGATTTGTAAGTTCTGTTAGTTTACGTGCTTTTGAATTATTTTGGATATTTTTTAAATAAATAATAGACAACATATCTACAAATGTATCAATCTTTATAAAAGTTCAGCGCAAAAAAACCGACGAGTTTTCACTGCAGTTTTTCATTGATTTTAGTCGATTTCTAGCGGTTAATTTATCCTTTTAATATGTTGAGCCATGCGAAATGATATTGAATTTTCAAACTAAGGTTTGTCAGAGTTTGGAAGTGTTTGGCATAGGTTATTTTGAATTGGACATTTTCTCGTGTTAAAGGCCTATTTTCCATAAAAGTAGATTTTTAACATCTCATATTATTATTGATCAGCTGATCACAAATTTTTATAAATGCGCTGAACTTTTATAAAGATTGTTACATTTGTAGATATGTTATCATTACCAATAATTTTTAATTTTATTTTTAAGGTTTTAGGTGATTTACCAGGAAGTGTAATACATATATTATGTATATGCCTATTATGATTTATAAGCAATATAGTACAGCGACTGAGTAGCGTATTCCAAGCGTGTACAACGATCGAGTAAAGTTCCCCTAGCGTGTACAGCGACTGAGTAACTTCCCCCTAGCGTGTACAACGATCGAGTAACGCTCCCCTAGCGTATCCTATTACACGCTGCTGTGCGTTGAAAGTTTTAAAAATGTTCAAAACCCTCAGCGTTCATCAGCGTTCATCTGCGATCAACAACGATCGCTAAACGCACACGGCGATAGCGTAACAATGGTCCAGCGATGGTCAGCGCTCGCCAGCGTTCTGCTAATTTTTTCGTGCGTTACGCGATCGTTAAGGCTGATCGCCAAGGTGTGACAGGCCCTTATGCCTATTATGCATTATAAGAAATTTATAACAGCGATTGAGTAACACTTCTGACGCAAACAACGATCGAGTAACGCTCCCCTAACGTGTACAACAATCGAGTAACGCTCCCCTAGCGTGTGAAGCAATTGAGTAGCGACCACCCAACGCTCATCTAGCGTCTCCCCTGATACGCTGCTGTGCGTTGAAAGATCAACAACGATCGCTAAACGCATACGGCGATAGCATAACTATGGTCCAGCGATGGTAAGCGTTCACCAGCGTTCGGCTGACTTTTTCGTGCGTTACGCGATCGTTGACGCTGATCGTCAAGGTATGACAGGCCCCAAGATCACTGTCCTAACATCTCACCACTTATAATACCCGTCGGGCCTGTCACACCTTGGCGATCAGCGTCAACGATCGCGTAAAAATCAGCTGAACATTGGCTAACGCTGATCATCTTTGGGCCATCGTTATGCTAGTAAGGCCATATACCCCACCCTGACGCCTAGCGGATGTCAGACGAGCCTTGTTACTGCTAGCGTAGGAACTTCCTGTTATCTTTATTTTCCTGATTCTGTGAAACGCAATGACGTCACTCGGTGAAAACAAGGTTATATAACACCCCCTCCCTCATACTTCATTCTGTGAAACGCAGTGACGTCACTCGGTGAAAACAAGGTTATATAAGAACCCTCCCCATACTTAATTGTATTAGCCAGCTCGGTGAAAACAAAGGAGGTCGAAGTCATTGATTTTCACAGAATTTTGATGTTTTTACAAGCTCGACCAAACATCATCACTGAATCGATTTAAATTGGTGTCAAAATGAGATACAAGTATATATCTTCACCACCAACGCTTATGCAAATAACCACAATGTTTAAAAAGGGTCTAACTCACTTTATCCCAATAATGATATATGCGCGTATAAATTTGTGTGGTGAGACCCCAGTCAGATAGCTTATTGACCAGACGTGGCTGGGGGTAAGGTGTCACCCGGAATGGGATTGATTGGCCATATTTCAGTAAAGCAGCAGCAGTTACCTGATCAACAGGTTGATTCTGACCCCTGAATAGTCCAGCCATGTGAAAATAATAGTGGCCTAAATTCCTTAACCCCAGCCACGTCTGGTCCAAAGGTAATCATTTTATTTGTAACTAATGTCCGTCGGTGTCATATGACGGTAGCACCAGGGGCATGCTGGCGCCCACTATGCTAATGAAGATCAATGTCGAAAAGGTTATCATTTTATTGAAGGTATCAATGCTCGTCGGTGTCATATGAAGGTAACACCAGTGGCAAACTGGCGCCCACTTTGCCAATAAGGATAACTGTCCTAAAGGTTATAATTTTATTGATGCTATCAATGTCCGTCGGATGGATGACCACTATCTCAAAGGTAAAAAACAAAGTATATCCTCTCTTATAATAACCTTCAAACGGATGAACATACTCTCAAAACAAATGCAAACGTCAATTGCGCGTTCACTTTGTCAAATACAATAAAACCAAAAGACTGATAGTTACATGGAAACATATCAAGTGGGCAGATCACGTTTATATCAAAGTGCGCACAGTCTTCTAATCTCCCCCAAGCTCTTCACAGTTCGAGGAAGATTAAAACAAGAGGATGTTATTTTTAATGATGAAGATGGGATGTGTTTTACAGTGCGCTGGATCCTCTCCTTGTTTTTATGTTCCACGCTATCTGGACTTAATCACACTATCAGGACACTTACACCTTCTGACCCTGCTGCCATTAATTTGATGTCTTGTTTACGATGCTCAGTTTATCACCAAAGGGACAAGGGACCTGAATGAAAGGTAAACGAAAGGATTTGCTCTCGTCTGGAGCTGATGGGGGAGGTACCCCTTGGGGAGTTGAAAGGGAGCTTGATTTTAATGTTATCGTTGTAACTTAGCGCCTCCTGCACATCTCGATTATAAAAAGCTAATCATCAAGACGCTTTGCAATGGTTGTCTGTTTGCTAGCACGATACGTCGACCCAATACTGGGCTAATGTTGGATTGAGACAAATCCAAATTGTAAGACAGCATTGTATCGTGAACTGCTGGTATCTGCTTACTATAAAAAATATCATTGTTGTGACACTCGCAAATCGGAAAAATAAAACAGTTCACGTAAAATTGTCCGAGCTGTTCAAAGATCAGTGATGTGCATTGTTGGCTGCCAACAACTCACCGCAAATGAGATACATATATAAGACATTTTGACTTACTCGTGTCGTGATATAAGAGCATGACGCATTCTCATTCATCACATCCACTATCCTTCCACTAGAAGCTGAACATGACGTAAAGTGGCATTCACTCAATAAAGAGCATGATGTCATAACATTTGTAACTATACAGTAACACTATAGTTCTATAGGAAATCGTTATTGGGATTCTTTCTGTAAATCACTTCAGTTAAACCTTTTGCAATGACATAAACTGTCTTAATAATTGTTTAGAAGCTGATGTTGGTTCCTACAAAGTAGTCTTTAAAAACCTATAATAAATTGCACATAAGTATCAACAGAACAGAACTGTGACGTGATCGCTCTGAGACCATTTTATATGAACGGTAACATGGTCGTTAGACGAACGCTAGACGGACGTTAGAGGGACGCAGATGATTGTATATGGACGGAGGACGGGCGGATGAAGGTCGTCAAGAACGGTGGAACAATGGCCGGAAAACGTTGTAGCTCGCAGTTAGGACGTTGAGCTGTTGACTAGGCGCTACATAAACGCTTGAAGGACGCCGGGAACGGTGGAAGGACTGTACATGGACTCAATCAGGTCAGTGGATGGAGAGATTTTCGCAACTTTTTGAAAAATTCTCCAATGATCTGATTAGAAAATATTTTTTCACGAACGCAGTTAATTTATGGCGTTGAACAAGTACGTTGTACTGTGACATAGTCAGGCAGCCATCAAGCTATACCCTGCACCCGCTGTTAAAGTTTTTTCGATGAATTCCACACCCTCATGGGATTTATAATGCATATCTGCCGGATATCGAGAGGATGTCCTTGAGCGATCTGAGAAAATTGAACAAATTCAAAATGGCCTCCATTTGGCGAAGGTCAAACTTTAAATTGACACAATTTTTGACAGAATAAGAGCAGCTTCACGGTTTTGGTGTCCCTATAAGGTTTTCAGGTATGCCCTATCTGGTGGTGTGGTCAGCAATAACTTTGTACATTGCATTGTGGGTAAAATACAAGATGGCCGCCATTTGTCAAAGGTAAAAAAATAAATTGATATCATTTTCAACTCAATAGAGGCAGATTTATACTTTTGATATCTATTATAGGGTTTTAAGGTATGCCCGACACAGTGGTATTGTCGAAAAATATATAAGACATTGCATTCTGGGTAAATAATAAAGATGGCCGCCATCTGTTCAAGGTCGAGCAATAAATTCATATCATTTTCGACATAATAGAAGCAGATTCGTGTTTTTAAGTGTCTATCATGGGGTTTTCAGGTACATGTATGCCGTACATAGTGGTGTTATCAGAACATATTTTAGACATATTATAAATTTTACATTGTGGGTAAAAAATCCAAGATGGTTGTCATTTGTTCAAGGTCAAGCAATAAATTCATATCATTTTCGACATGATAGATACAGAATAGTGGTTTTGGTGTCCACCATGATGTTTTATGGTATTCCCGGCTCAAAGATGTGGCCAGGAAGTGGGTTAAACATTGCATTGTGGGTCAAAAAGCCAATGAGGCCGCCATGTGTTCAATGTCAAACGTTAATCTGATATAATTTTCCATAAAATTTAATCAAGTTCATGATTTGTATGCATAGCATAGGGTTTTCATATGCGCCTGATCTAGTGCTATTTTTAGAAATAATTTCCGACACTGCTCACATACCGAAAATACAGATGCCGGTCATCATGGAAACAAAATGGCTGCTAGAGGGCCATGAATAAATGTACAGAACTTTGAGTTGAGATATATCGATTATTTTGCTGTCTACTGTAGAGTTTTTAGTTGCTTCCAACATTGTGGCATTGTCATGAAACATTTCAGAGGCTATCACTGTTGGCTATGGAGAGATAGCTATGGTTATAAATGGGTCATGATTTCCACGATGATGGCTATATCTAGATACAGCTATCAATGGGTCATGAACAGGGCGGGGGCCCTGGTGCAGTGGTTAAAGCTGCCTGCTTGGAAAATCGGAGATCGCGGGTTCGTCCCCCCGCTGGCATTCAAGTTATAAAGAAACAAAATGTTACTTCCTCGCTCTCTTGTAAAGATTTAATATTGTGGGACCGAGAGAAAGCGTGCTCGGCCCCAGAATTTAGAATCCGGTGTCTGGAGGGCAGTGTCACCTTATTCATCTCACCATCCTCAGGAGGTTCTCCTGGCCCAGTTCGGCATACATGTGCACACATATGGCCTAAGCCCCCCCCCCCCAGTTCTTCATGTTTTTTGGGTCATGAACAAACTAGAAAATGGATATTCTCATGAAATTATGAGCTCCTTAAGACTGATTTCAGATGAAGTACTCACCTTCTCGATCGGTACTTTATTTGGTAGCGAAAAAAAAATTGGAATGTTGTACATATTTGCACAGATAATCAATGATTTGAATTAAAACAGTAATACTGATAATTCTACAGATGAAAATAAGATATACTTTGAATGGGCTACGAATAATTAGCACAACCAACTGCATTGCCTCTTAGAGATTACATACAATCAACTTTTGCACGGGAGTATTTAATTAAACCCCTTTGACTGCTTCATTTGGACAATATCAGTATGGAAACAACCGTAGTCGTGAAGTGCAAACAGCAACAAACCATATGGGTTTCAGTTGCAGTTGCAATGATGTAAAAAGGTATAGGAAAATTCTTGTCGCATATACAATAGTTAAGTGGGATAGAGATAGAGTCCTAAGCACATTTACTCAAAATGCTGCACGTGTGGAGCTATGGATAATGGAGATTTCATTGATCGATCCTCTATCTCAGATACTGAATCAGATCATATTACCATGCAAGTGCTTTATCAGGAGATAATATCCGCACATAAATCAATATAGTCTCTACAGCAGTAGTGCCTCCCAATTATGCCTCTAGTCATGTGCTTACAGTATTTGAGGAAGACATCCTTTGCAAAGCCAACCAGAGTTCACTTGGGACAATTGATCGATGGTGGCATGCATTTTACTGGCGGACATGGACATTTTGCAGTTGGCTTGGATTTCATGGCAAAGTTGGGTCATTTGAAATATTTTTGTAACATTCAAAAAGTGATTAGAAGTGTTCTTTTCCGCAGGTTCAGAGTGGTTTTATGACCAGTCTGCATGTCGAATTCGACAGCTACCTTGAGTTATCCATTAAAAGTGGGGAAAGAGTAAGACGTGCAGGAGGAGTTGAATGTGTCGAATTAAGTGAAATATCAGCTGAATTTCAAATACCAAAGCAACTCGAAATTTTCGGACATCGCCAGCTAACAAAACCAGTTTGAAGCAACTTGGCCTTAGCCTGGCTCCTTCAACACCAGAGTTCGCCCAGCTGGATGTTCTCAGGAGTGGATCCGTCACATACGAAGGGATTCTGCCCAGATTATCCCCCGCTGAAATATACCCGGGTATATTCTGGACTATACCCGGGTATAATCTGGAATATACCCTGGGGTATATAGTCTGGAAGCTCCCAGACTATACCCTAGGTTATATTCTGGGAGCTCCAATAGTATACTCCACAACCCCAGACTATACCCCATCAGATGCAGGGTGGGGTATAGTCTGGGAGATAGGGGTATACTCTGGGAAATATTATATAATCAAGGTATGATTACCTCACTTAATGATATTATTAAGGGTCATTATGATTACAATCAATTATACATTTAAATATTACTATAAACTAACTCTCTAGGGGCTAGAGTACCACATGTCTCCCATGGCTTAATGGATAGAGTATCACAAGCCTCATAGGGGCCTACATCAATATTATGGGGACTGGATAATCACATGTCTGCTATATAAAACTTCTGATAGCTAGATCATTATATTTCTCTTTTATTAACTATCTGGGGTCTAAATGAAAATGAAATGAATGGGGTTTTAGGCCCCTTAAGTGCACATATAGGCTAAACTGGGCCAGGAGAACCTCCTGGGGATGATGAGATGAATGAGATGACACTGCCCTCCAGAGACAGGATTCGAATTTCGAGCCCTGGCGGTCTAAGGCCGGTCACGGAGGCTCCCCACAATATTGAATCTTTATGAGTGAGCGGGGAAAAACCGTTTGTTTCTTTGAAACTTGGAGGCCAGAATGGGGTTCGAACCTGCGATCTCCGACTTTCCAAGCAGGCAGATTTAACCAGGGCCCACGCCCTATCTGGGGTCTAGCGAATCAAGTGTCCCACATAATAACTTTCATTATATAAACCTTCTGGTGGTTGGAATATTGCATGTTTGAAGTTTTAGCCCTCTAGGTGCTAGACTATCATATGTCTAGAGTATCACTTATCTCGCCTATTAATCGTCTGGGGCTAGAGTGTCAAATGTCTCCGATTTTACCCTTCTGATGGTAAGAGTATCACATATTCAATGAATTAAAAACCTGATGGTTGTCACATCACTTGTCGTGTGTATTAACCCTCTGGAGGCTAGAGTATCACGTGTCTCGTGTATGAACTCTCCGAGGGCTCGACTATCACATGCCTCCTATATTAATCTTCTGATGGTTAGAGTATAACATGTCTCATGTATTAACCTTTTGGGGACTAGACTTCTATGTTAACCTTCTGATGGCTAGAGTATCACCTGTCTTATGTATTAACATTCTGGTGGCTAGATTATCACATGTCTCATGCATAAACCTTCTGGTGCTAGACTATCTTAAAATGATGTGTCTCATCTTAACCTTCTAATGGCTAGAGTATCACTTGTTTCATTCATTAACTTATTTGGTGCGAGCCAATTAAATACTTTCAGTGTACAACTGGGTACGCACCAATTAATTAATTGGTGCGAACCAATTAATTATTTTAATTATTTGGCGCACACCAATTAATTAGCTAGAGTAGCTGGACACATAAGACATGTGATACTGTAGCCCCTAGGGGGATAGTAAAGGAGACCTCTAGCTATCGAAGGTTAATACATGAGACATATGAAAGTCTAGCTCTCAGAAGGTAAATCAATGAGGCATGTAATGCTCTAGCCATCAAAAGGTTAATACATAAGACATTTTATACTCCAGCCATGAGAAGGTTTACATAGGGTACCTAAGATAGTCTAGTCCTCAGAGGGTTAATACATGAGACATGAATTATGCCAGGTTACGATCAGATATTATATCTTAATTGATTGTAAGTCATATATGATATCTCCCAGAGTATACCCCTATCGCCCAGACTATACCCACCCTGAATCTGGAGGGGTATAGTCTGGGCTTGTGAGGTATACTCTGGGAGCTCCCAGAGTATACCCAGGGTATAGTCCAGATTATACCCGGGTATAGTCCAATCAGGAGGGATTAATCTGGGCGTTTACATCGGCATAGTTTCTGCGCGTAGACTGTACCGCCTTCCATAGAGACTTCAGAACTAAATACATTGGCTTGTGATGGTAAGGAAGCCGATGTAATGATGTGTGACGGAAGCATCGTAGGTTCGAAAAATACGGAAAACACTGTCTTGTATTTTGTGACAAACAGGAAGAATTGTCTTGCGAAAAACAAATAATACTTCTTGAAAATCTCATCATATATAACAGTACGTATGGCCTATATAAATATATTATGTTTCTAACCCTATTCGTGTATATCTCAGCACTAAATATATAATATATAATGTTATTAGCCTAGTCGAAAAATAGGGTTCACGTGCACCCCCGAAAATATACTTCTTATCTGTGCATCCAGCTTGGAAAAAAACAATAGAAAACGATTAGCTATGTTAACAAGCTGGAAAAATGTCCCTAGTACCATTTTTATGCAAATTAGTGCCGCCATTACCGAAAAATGAATATTTAGATATAACTCGGTCAATTTCACAGATAATGGCACAATAAAGGTGTTTACACCAATATTTTGAGGGTCAAAGAAGTCAATAAAACCATTTTTAAAGTGATTTAACGTGTTTCTGAAAAATTGGTATACAAATTAGCACCGCCATTACCGAAAAATGTATATTTAGTTATATATCTGTCAATATCACAGATAACGGCACAATAAAGGTGTTTACACCCATATTTTGAGGGTCAAAGAAGACAATAAGAGTGATCTGATGTGTTTCAGAAAATTTAATATGCAAATCAGCGCCACCATTACCGAAAAATGTATATCTATTTATAGCTCGGTCAATATCACAGATAACGGTACAATAAAGTTGTCTACACCCATATTTTGAGGGTCAAAGAAGATAACAGGACCATTTTTAGAGTGATCTGATGTGTTTCAAAAAAAATTTAATATGGAAATTAGCGCCGCCATTACCGAAAAATGTATATCTATTTATAGCTCGGTCAATGTCACAGATGACGGCACAAAAAGGGTTCTACACCCATGTTTTGAGGGCCAATGAAGACAGTAAAAACATTTTTGGAGCGATCTGGTGTGTTGCAGAAAAAAAGTATGCAAATTAGTGCCGACATTACTGAAACATTGATTTCATATGCTTGGATATGCTTGTTTCTAAAACAAGAGTTGATTAAGGCTAGTCAAGCTTATCACATCTAAAAGGCTGTAATGGGAGGACCGTATACAGTAGGGGGGTTTCTGTAAACCCCTGAATATCCCGAAAATGCCTCATTTTTCAAATGTCAGACCTCCCGATCACCGGATGGTCGACCTGTAGCCCTTATTTGTCTTCGTCTGGATACGGCCCTGGTAATAGGCTATCAAATTTCAAATAAATATTATTCGTAATCTAGTCCAGACTAGAGTAAGACAGCCTGTACTTCCTACAAACAGCCTGATGTCAACCAATGACCTGATGTCACTAACAAGCTGATCTCAACCACTGACAAAATGATATCGGTTACTACAAAAGTGGTCTTGGCAGCTGAAGAAGTGATCACAGCCACTTCAAAAGTTATCTCAGCCATTACTAAAATGATGTTGGTCACTGAAGAAGTGATCACAACATCTTTACTAAATACCTCTGCACTACAAAGTTGATCTTGGTCACTAACAAACTGATGTGAGTCACTGAAAAAGTGATATCGGTCACTACAACAGTTATCTTTGCCACCGAGGAAGTTATCTCATCCACTACAAAAGTGATATCGGACACTACAGAAAGAATCACAACAACTTTTAAAAATTATCCCAGCCACTACAAAGGTGATATTGGCCACTAACAAACTGATGCCAGCCACTGAAAAAGTCATCTCACCTACTGAAAAGTGATCACAGCCACTTTAAAAGCTGCCTCACCCACTACAAAAGTGATCTTGGCCACTGAAGAAGTAAACACAGCATCTTTAAAAATTATCTTAGCCAAAACAAAAGTAATCATGGCCACTGAAAAGTGATCACAACCACTTTAAAAGTGATCTCATCCACTACAGAATGATCTTGGTCATTGAAGAAGTAACACAGCCTCTTTCATAATTATTTCAGCCACCACTAAAGTAATCATGGCCACTACAAAAGTGATCTTGGTAACTACAAAAGTCATCATGACCACTGAAGAAGTGATCACAGCCACTTTAACAGTTATCCCAGCCACTACGAAAATGAACTTGGCCATTGAAGAAGTGATCAAAGTTGTCTCAGCCGCAACAAAAGTGATCTTGGCCACTTACGAAGTGATCACAGCCACTTTAATATCTATATCAGCCACTAAAAAAGTGATCTTGGCAACTGAAGAAGTGATCACAGCCACTTTGATATCTATATCAGCCACTACAAAAGTGATCTTGGCCACTGAAGAAGTGATCACAGCCACTTTAATATCTATATCAGCCACTACAAAAGTGATCTTGGCCACTGAAGAAGTGATAACAGCCACTTTAATATCTATATCAGCCACTACAAAAGTGATCTTGGCCACTGAAGAAGTGATAACAGCCACTTTAATATCTATATCAGCCACTTCAAAAGTGATCTTGGCCACTGAAGAAGTGATCACAGCCACTTTGATATCTATATCAGAAACTACAAAAGTGATTTTGGCCACCGAAGAAGTGATCACAGCCACTTTAATATCTATATCAACAAGTACAAAAGTGATCTTGGCCACTGAAGAAGTGATCACAGCCACTTTAATATCTATGTCAGCAACTACAAAAATGACCTTGGACGCTGAATAAGCGATCACAGCCACTTTAAAAGTTGTCACCTCAACTACAAAAGTGATCTTGGCCACTAAAGAAGTGAACACAGCCACGTTAAAAGTTATCTCAACCACAGTATATGTGATCTTAGCTACTAAAGAAGTGATCACATTCGGCTAAAAAATTATCTCAGCCTCTACAAAGGTCATCTTCGCCACTGACGAAGTCATCACAACCACTTTAAAAGTTATCTCAGCCACTACAAAAGTTATCTTAGCCACTGAAGAAGTCACCACAGCCACTTTAAAAGTTATTTCAGCCACCACAAATGTGATCTTGGCCACAAACAAACTGATCGTGACCACTGAAGAAGTCACCACACCCACTTTAAAAATCATCTCAGCCACTACAAAAGTGATCGTGGCCATTCAAGAAGTAAACATGGCTTCTTGAACAATTATCTCAGCCACCACAAAGGTGATCTTAACCATTATGAAATTTATGTCAGCCAACACAAAAGTGATCAAAGTGATCTTGGCCATTGAAGAAGTGATCACAGCCACATTAAAAGTTATCTATCTCACTAAAAAAAAAAGATATTGGCCACTGATGAAGTAATCACAGCCTCTTTTAAAAATATTTGAGCTACTGCAAGAAGATCTTCACCACAACATCACATTTA
Source organism: Flabesymbios commensalis (assembly GCA_964017125.1). NCBI lineage: Eukaryota > Metazoa > Annelida > Polychaeta > Terebellida > Flabelligeridae > Flabesymbios > Flabesymbios commensalis. The sequence continues at coordinate 26,896,722 of OZ024912.1, forward strand.
TAGTGACCGAGATCACTTTTTAGTTGCTGATATCACCTTTGTAAAGGCTGAGATATTTTTAAGCAGAATGTGATCACTTCTTCAGTGACTAAGATCACATATACTGTGGCTGAGATAACTTTTAACCTGGCTGTGATTATTTTTCCAGTGGCCAAGAGCACTTTGTAGTGACTGAGTTAACTTTTGAAAGTGGCTGTGATCACTTCTTCAGTGGTCAAGATAACTTTTGAAGTGACCAAGAACACTTTTTTAGTGGTTTACATCAGCTTGTTAGTGGCCAAGATCACTTTTGCGATGGCTGAGATAATTTTCAAAACGGCTGTGATATTCAGTGGCCAAGATCACTTTTGTAGCGGCTGATATAGCTTCTTCAGTAGCCAATACAAGCTCACTTTTGTGATGACCGATATCACCTTGCAGTGGCTCGCATGGGTTTGTTTGTGGCCAAGATCAGATTTGTAGTGGCTGAGAATTTTTTTTAAACAGCTTATTTGCATACAACATTTTCTGAAACGTGTCAGATCACTCTAAAAATGTTTTTTTTTACTTCTTTGACCCTCAAAACATGGGTGTAGACACCATTTTTGTGTCGTAATCTGTGATATTGACCGAGTTATATCTAAATTTACATTTTTAGGTAATGGCGGCACTAATTTGCATAAAAATGGTACTAGGGACATTTTTCCAGCTTGTTAACATAGCTTATCGTTTTCTACGGGTTTTTTCCAAGCCAGATGCACCAATTAGAAGTATATTTCCGAGGGTGCACGGGAACCCTATTTTTCGACTAGACTATATCTTTTTATTGCGATGTGTGACGTGACAGACTGTCATAGCTCGTGAACTATTTATTGAATAAACTTGCTTGCAATATAATCATACAGCCATCAGACATATGAGTACCCACATGAATATATGTTACTTTACTGTGCTTGTTCATATTTTGTGCTATATCATAGCACAAAAGATAGGATGTTTCTCTATTCATCGCGGTGTGTGACGTGTAAGTAGCTAACTGTCATATCTTGCGAAATAGTTATTGTGTGCTACATAATTATAGAGACTACCAGTTTAATTCAGTTTATTTATGCTTATGTATACAAGTTTCAAGAATGCAAAAGAGACCCGCACAAGGCTTATGACAACCCGCTTCAATGCAGGCCACATTAAATAGCATGATCTGCACCTACACATTTGGTTATTGGAGAAAATGGTGTGTTTCATTCAGACTGTACTATAGTTGATGGTATTCTTGTTGTTAGTTTCTATGTACTTTATCACTGTAAATATTACTTACTAATACCTCGGCTGAATTGATATTTATGAGATAAGATATGGGCAATTCAAACGCCATAGAAATCTGGAGTTGTACATACATTATTCTGACACACAAAACAACTTTATATTAAAAGTGGATTACTCACACCAAGATCAGCTGAAAAAGTGGTATCACTCGTTATAGTGGACAGGTTAACGACATGCCCACTGCATTTTGCAGCACTAAGGCTGCACTTTTGCTTGCCCTATAGCCGCCATCTTGGATTTAGCAATATCTATCATCTCTAATGTTATTTTCTGGTGGCGTAGGCCCACCTGAAAGCCCTATGATGGACACCAACGTCATGAATCTGCTTCACTTCCGTCACAAGATTATATAAAGTTATTGTTTCATCCTATAGAACTGTCGGCCATATTTAAGTTTACTGGCCATATCACTAAGTTATTTTTGAGCTGCCTATTTTAGTCAGAATTACATTGAAAAATGTTTCATATTTATATTTATTAGAATCAAATTTTTGCTCATTTGACCTTGAAGTTGACGTTTTGACCTTGAAGATGTCATGGAGTCATAAAAAGTATACCAGAAATGGATTTTCTAGTCAAAAGTACACAAAACAGATGTATTACATTTGTTCCTAGATATATTAGTTAGAAAAATCATATTTGATCTTGAAAATCATATTTTCGCTTATCTGACCTTAACATTTACGTTTTGACATTGAAAATGACCATTAATCATCAAACTAGTAGCACAAATTAATTCTTCAATCAAAAACACATAAAAAGAGGTATAGTGCAACATGTACATAGTGGACCCTGTACAAACCGGAATCTTGTCTATACCGTCATAATTATTTGGTCCCGAATTAATTACACTCAAAACAATACTAATCAACCCTCTCAAAATCGGAACCTGTCAACTCCGAATACCGGACTCATTATTCTCCCCAAATGCATAAATTGTATTGTATTTCACCTGTCCAAACCGGAATCGATTTTTTTAAATCGCATGCGGTGCACTAAGGGTTAAACAGGGGGGGCGGATGTGCTCAGTGTTTGAAATGTGTGACGGACGATTACAAGAATGTAATGTTATTTTAGACTAGGCGCTAAAAAAATAAGTAAAATGACAAATGCTCTCCGTGTGTGAAATATGTGACACACAATTACAAAAATGTATTGCTTGAAAAAATGTATAACTTGATTATTATATGCTTATTATTTTATTAAAAGAAAACATCATTTTTTAAAAATTGTGTCTTTTATTATATCAATTTATTTGCATACATCCACATATCATTTGTAGACCTACCGACGACACATCCGGAATTATAATCCTCATACAAGTTATCGTTGTTTGTTTCTCTCCGAAAGCAAAAAACCTGTCCAAACCGGAACCTGTCCAGACCGGAATAAAACTTTGTCCCCAAGGCATTCCGGTATGGACAGGTTTTACTGTATAAAAATACACTTCCTGCTATTTGCATTTGATAAAAATAACATTTCACAGTTTTGACCTTGGAAATGATCTTTCGACTTGAAGATGACCTTGAATCAGTAAAACATTATTAGAAATAAATTATGTAGTCAAAATCACACCAAAAGGAGTTATTGTATTTGTTCCTAATTGTGTTTGTTAAAAATGACATTTTTAACAAGTAACAAGTTGAACAGCCGATGCAAGGTTGGGCCAAAGAAACAGCGTTGGCTGCTTGACAAATGCACAGGCCTTTGATGCACAACATTAATTGTGTGCTCTTTAGCGTATTAGTTAAACCTACTTTCACTCACAGCATAACAATATCACTATTATATCACCACACTGAAATACCCCTGTGCTGACACACATATGTCTGGATATGGAGACAGAATATCAATATCAAGAGGTTGATAAAGTATACTTATATAATTATTATGCTAATGCTTACGCAATAGCCAAATAATATTATCCTAGTATTTCACCAACATTATTTTAGTGTCTGTGCTGGCTGGGGTATGCCATTGCCTTGAGGTATTGTTTTCAGGTAGTTCAGGAGGTCAGATATCAACGTGGATTTTAAGTACATATTGCGGTAGTTTTCACTCTAATGTCTTGCAAAAATCCATGGTTTGAAGGGAAAAAATGAAATAATTATGCTAGCGAAATTTGGGAAAGGGTGAACAAATATGATTTTAATAACGTTTGTGAGAAGTGTGTACAGCTAACATAATGACCATGTCCAGCCTTTGTTATCTGTAATATACGCAATAATCGCGATTATTCCATTTGATCCTTTCAATCCTGAATTTATATTTTCATCTTTATCCACTACAAACCGCGAAATGCTGTCGCAATTCTCGACTTGTAGTGGATGAAGATTATTGAAGTGGAGGCAAAATAAAAAAAACAAAGATATTATTAAAACAGTTTTGTGAAAATGTTCGTTCGGAAGCTCCTGGGTGTGAGAAATTAAGTCATTCTTCAGATATGCAAAATGATGATTTGATGCATCGTGAGGGATCAAAGGGTCCCTGTGGGTCCTATGCCTCAACAGCACATCAATGTCGCTTTACGACCCCCTTACCCATACATGAAGGTGTTGGTATAACACCCTCGTACGAATCTCGACTCATACAGCAAAAATATACATATATTGCAAATAGTAAAAAATAAAACAATGACAAATTGCTGATGGTAACTTTCTTCAGGTGATCCACCCAGCTGTTGTTGGCGGGTGTTGTTTGACTCGGCCAGACAGAAATTATTCCATGCAAAGGCAAATAGCAGTAACTGATAACTTGACAAGTGAACAGTTACTGCCGCGTGCCCATGAACAGCTGAGATGCTCTTCCGGCGATGGGATCGCATCCCGTCGCCATTAAAACGGTTCGCGCCCCCCCCCCCCGCTCCTGATCTACCCATCATCAACGCTAATTAACGGCTGCTAAACTTGCGAGCCTCCCACACCGACCTGTAAAGTCAAACAACAGTAACTGTTCACTTTACAAGTAAGCAGTTAGCGCTGTTGACTTTGCGTTTCGCTGCAGCCAATCTGTGAAGCACGCAGATCGTGCCAGCTGAACTCGATAGAATAAGACACAATATTTGATAGATGTTTAGACAACCCTCAGCACTGCTCAGGGCACACACCGTGGAACCAACGGCATAAACCCGTAAACATTGGTACAACGTCTTGAGAGAGTATTGGGTAAAGAGACCTACGTTGGCCTGATGTCATGGACGTGAACATCTCGTTCCTGTTGAGTGAGAGGGGTCAGTAAGTCTGAATGACCTTACCCAGAAAACACCAGACGCTGAACCAATTCTGGCTTTTCGTTGGTCCAGCGTCGCAGACGATGGTCCAACAATAAACCAGTATTGGTTCAACTTCTCGCGTTTGCTGAGTATGTACTATGCGGATACATCATAGCGGATAATCTAGAGTTATGGGTTCTAATCCCAATTGAGCGGTCCTGATTCTGCAGGACGAAATCCTGTCAGCTGAGACTAACATATTGCATGGATCCAGCCAGAGAGTGAACGGAATAACCCACAAACACCACAATATAAACCCACATACTAACATTGATTGATTGATTGATTGATTGATTGATTGATTGATTGATTGATTGATTGATTGATTGATTGATTGATTGATTGATTGATTGATTGATTGATTGATTGATTGATTGATTGATTGATTGATTGATTGATTGATTGATTGATTGATTGATTGATTGATTGATTGATTGATTGATTGATTGATTGATTGATTGATTGATTGATTGATTGATTGATAGATTGATTAATTGATTGATTGATAGATTGATTGATTGATTGATTGATTGATTGATTGATTGAGTGAGTGGGTGGGTGAGTAAGTGAGTGAGTGAGTGAGTGAGTGAGTGAGTGAGTGAGTGAGTGAGTGAGTGAGTGAGTGAGTGAGTGAGTGAGTGAGTGAGTGAGTGAGTGAGTGAGTGAGTGAGTGAGTGAGTGAGTGAGTGAGTGAGTGAGTGAGTGAGTGAGTGAGTGAGTGAGTGAGTGAGTGAGTGAGTGAGTGAGTGAGTGAGTGAGTGAGTGAGTGAGTGAGCGAGCGAACAAGGGAGCGAGCGAACGAACGAACAAACGAATGGGGCTTTATACCACAGTTGTGATCTGATCTTGTGCATTACGGGTGTTCATGCAACACTATAATTTTTCCCGAATCCCGACACAGAATTTTCCTATGGACCGGATTTCAATATCACCTACGACAACCCACGACTCTAAAATCTAAGTCGTAGCTTCGTGCTGTGGATAGTCGTGGATGTACTATTGACTTCACCTCTCGCCAGAGAATTTTAACATGTTATTGAGGTGTTTAGCCCTTGCGAATATATTTTATTAAATGAATAATGAACATTTTGGCTGATAGGGTACGAAATAGTTATGTTATGATAACAAACACTTAATACTGATCATATATTTACTTCACAAATAGCTTACATACAAATTATCATACCAACAACACATATTGTTATACATCAAATTGGATTTGTCATTAGAATATATATTTTTAAAACAGTTAACGCCAGTTATAATCATAGGACATTTTTATTTCAGCCCAGGTACAGTTTTTCCCCAATTTAGAGAACAAAAATTTGACCAAGTGACAATATTTTAAATTTTTGGTGGCCATTCAAAGTGAGCAATGTTTTAAGAACTCTTAAAATATTCATTTCGACGCTTATTGGTTATTTGAAAATAAATATAAAAAAAATTCTTGATTTGTTTTGTGCCTCACTCTTTTATATAAAGTTCGATTTTACTTGAACTCGCTTTTTCAATGCTTACTATTTCTCAAAATCTGCCAATTTAGCTCATTAAACTTGCACTCATTGTCAGAGCTAATAAATTGCCATCATGTGACAGAGTCCGTATTAGAGCAATGTAAGAAATAGCAGGCGGAATATTATTCTGTAAAAAGATGCGTTGACAATTACACAAGTCAACGCAGCATCACATTAAATTTAATTAAGTCAGCATAATATGAGATTCAAATGTTGTACTCTGACATGTGTTACAATAGCAAAACAAGTTTCAGATAAATATTGTAATGGAAACAGCACATTACAACTTAACGAGAATATAACTGCTGAAAGTGTCAGTCGCGTCCCCAGGGGGAGCCCTGGATGATTGAGCACCCCTCTCCCCCATTTCAAAACAAAAATCCAATGGCAGCCCCTAGAAGGATCTATAGGACGACAATATCAATCTAAAGCACACCTCTCAGTTCCATTTTCTGGTAACGCCCCTGCCTGTAACTTAACCCTTTCTATACGGCGTCTGCGTCTGTAGACGTCAGATTATATTTATAATGGTCGTAGACCCATAAGAAAGGTATTTAGAGCGGAAAAAGCTAACTAAGACATTTATGTTGATCTTAAAATAAGAATAACGCTTTGTTTTCCATGGTTTATATAAAAATACTTCCGGGCAAAGACTGCTTACTTTGGAAGTATAAGCAGTTACAGGCTTTTGTCTTTGCATGGCAGCTTAAAACCTTAAAACGATTATTTTTTTGTATAAATCATGGAGACTAAACGTTTTTTCTCTATATGGAATCAACATCAATGTCTTATTTAGTTCTTTCCGATTTATTTGAATACATATTTTATGGGTCTACGGCAATTACAAATATTTTTTACTTTTTACAGTGCAGGGATTGACTTTAGACGTCAGAATCTGACGTCTACAGACGTCAGATTCTGACGTCTAAAGTCGATCCCCGCGCTGTAAGGGTTAATGTGGCGGAGTATACCCATTATTTTGATTATAAACACGTCATGTGGCACATAAACGTGACAAGAAAGTTTAAATAGGCTACTTTCATTTAAATCAGATTTTATTTTCTTGCATCATCATTGAATCAGGGATGATGAAACGTGTAGATTTGACGTAACGTTACTTACTTCACAAAATTTGTTCTCAAATCAAATAAAAATTACAACAGTCCCTCCATTTTGTGTCGTAAAGGCTTAGAATCGTGAACTGTGTAGAATCGTGTATGAGCGGGAAACTCCTCACGACTTACTAAGAAATTTCCGCGATATAACCCGTTCCAACAACTAATAACCAGATCACCAAACATTCATAACTCTTCAAACATACTATAGCTTGAACATAATATCCCCCGTGCACGTGGAGATGCATCGTGCAGGACTGACTGACGTCTACTATTTACTATGTTTACATGTGCAATAACTCTTGTGGTGCTGCAGTGTTTGTTTCAGTCATTTTTCAGTCATTTGGAGCTGAAATTGCTAACGCAATTTCCAGCTTCAAATGACTGAAAAATATTTATATTCGTGAGAAATGACAGCTGTGTCACTATACGGTACTACAACGTCGCAAAATTATTGATTTGAAAACGCGGCCATCCACCGCCATCCACCACAACATCAAGTATCAACCCTTAAACCGCTGAAATGAATACTTTAAATTTTCACCCACTTGAAGTTGTGTCTCCCTACCGCGATCCACAACTCCAAGTGGGTGAGAAAACTACATCTGCCAATCTTGATGTTTAAACACACATTTTGTGTCCAACAAGTGTGATTTAAATGGCTAAATAAAACGTATTAAAAACGACTATAGTCGCGGATAGCAGTTGAGGGGTTGACTTGACAGGCTTTCATTTGGCTTAAAACGTGTTCATATCATTATATGGCCCTAGCAATACAAGGGTTAAGCAAATATTTGTGTTAAAACATGAAAGAGAAAAGTACACCACAAGACAATATCTCTGAAAACAGATACTAATCGGTTTGTGAGCAATATTTGATCTGTTCGTGTTAATTTCTCAGATGGAAAAACGTTCCATCTTTTAGAATATTTAGATTTACAATTCGATCAATCAGAAACACCGAAAAATGTTAAACTGAAATTCAAGGTAAAATTTCTGGTTCGCAATGCTCACACATAGGAGCAGATTTATATTTGTTTGCGACGAAAGATAATAGATACAAGTGGGTGGAACGTAATGCTTCATGGAAATATTTACTTTGAATCAGCAGAACTCACTCCTGTGGACCTTGATCATGCTGCACATGCGAGCCGTGCATTTGACGCCCTAAATGTTACTCAGCGAATCATAACGACCCACCTGCTAGAGGTTTAAAAAGAACGGAGCAGCATACAAATTACACATGCAGATTCATAGAACATCTACACACATACATTAACATTACGGTGAACTTAATTTATAGCTTTTCTTCAGTTTCAGAAAGTACATCAGAAAATATACATTTATGGATTTAAATAAGTTATTATACTGCAATGAAAAGACAAGCAGCAGTAACTTTAATAAAGTTCTCGCTCCAGCGTCGCAGACGGTGGACCAACATTAAGCCAGCATTGAGTCGGCGCCTCGTGTTTGCATGATAGCGCTCTTAGACATTGCTAAATCGACGTTAAACATTATCACAGTGTCAACTCCCTCAGTGCGGGACAGTCTTTATGCGTCAGAATCTGACGTATAAAATCGATCCCCGCACTGCAAAAACAAATTATATTGGCCCTAGATCCATGCTATAGGTATTCAAATGAATCAGGAAGAACTAACTAAGACATTCGTGATGATTTCAGATTGAGAAAAACCCTTTAGTCTCCATGGTTTATTACAGCTGTGTAAGGGTCAAGCGGAGTAAGCAATCTTAACATAATATTGGCCCACCGTCGACGACGCTGGCCCAACATTAGGAGGCAACGTCTTGTGTTTGCGGTGAAGACCATTTGTGAAGACAGACCAGAAATGCATCTTCCCCTAGGCAAGACTTGGCTTCTCGAAGCCGCAGCTCTTGGCTGCGGCCTCGAGAAGCCAAGCCTTTTTGAGAGGAAGATGAGAAAATGGTGATTTCCTTTTCAAATCAGTTTGGTAAACACCACTTGTCCAGACAATGCTGGACACACGCACAGATAGGAGGCGTACACGACTTGATATTTGAAGAAGAGTAAACACAGCCCAGTCTGGAATGAAGCGCAGATAGTCCGGGGCTGATTGCAGTTCCGGTATGTCCCCTACAAACAGGATATGACGTCACACGGTAATCCCACGTCACAACGAGGTCTGCTTCAGTGCCGGATAACCTGATAACGTCAAGACCTGACTTCATATAAGTGTACTCTAGGTGTCGTATGCTGCTTTGATACGTAACTACCACAATGCAACAGATTTTACACATAACTAGAAGATCCCATCAACCATTTTAGCGCGGGGACCGATCTTAGACGTCAGAATCTGAGTCCATCTAAAGTCGATCCCCGCGCTGAAAGAGCAAACTATTTGTAATGACCGTAGACCCACAACATAGCTAGTATTGAAATGAAGCGGAAAGAGCTAACTAAGACATTAATGATGATTTCAGATTGAAAATTGGTCTCCATGTTTTATACAAAAATATTTCAGCGTTATGAGGGTTGAATGAATAAGGACATTCCCGATGCGGGATGTGTTCGTGATATATTTGTCTATTCCACTTTGATGCTCACTGATCGCCCTCAGCAGGCAAGTCACACATTCATTCAGGAGTAAAGTGACGCACAATAATTTAAATTACACCGGAACAACACGTAAAACCAGCATCTCCAGAAAATTACAACCACAACTGATGTCAGCTGTTGTTGATGACGCTTTCAGCAACCTCTACACTGCCGTGCAAAACGGCTTAGCTGGTGCATTTTGGCTTTTCAGAGCGCTTTACAGAGCAATACCCATTCGTCTATTGCCAATTTGTTGTTGTGGCAATTGCTCACCCTTATAATTATGCCATGGAATGAGTCAGTATTGTCCTTATTATTAAATTAACATCGATTTGACCAATGACATGTATAGTCTCCTTTGATTAAAGTTGACTTTCAGTTAGGCGATATTCGTTTTCGCGGATTCTTAAGAGCATATAAGCATTACCAAAACTATATGAATGGCTCGTCGGTCATAACGACGGGTGTACTGCCGTGCAAAGCCAAAAGGTAGTATCTGCTTAATTGTAAAGTAAGCAGATACAGCCTTTTGACTTTTTCCGGCAGTACTGTCACGCAAAGCCGATCAATTTCCTTATAAAGTAAGCTGTTAGTTACTGTTATTTGCCTTCACACAGCGTAGTCATGAACATCTAGAGCCTGTGGTTTTGATATTCTGGTTGTGTTTTTCATCTTTTGGCTGAGCTGCTTCTCATCTTCTCTGAGGATTGATTATAGTATGTTCTGGTCCGTTGTAGATGGCTTTCTCTGTCTCTGGACACTCTGATAACTCTCCGCGTCCGCACAGATCTGCGGAGTCCCGGGTCAGATTGTCCTGCATCCTGAAAAATAAACTGTTTAATGTATGTGTGCACAAATTATCAGTCAATGAATCAATGACTCGATCAATGTCCTGTCTATGATCGACCCCATAAAGGTGTGAAAGGTGTGCAAAGGCACCCGCCAGGGTGGACTGTCCTCCCCTTTCCTATTCAACTGATTTTATCAAGATTTGATAAAGGAATTGTCAAATAGTGCGGATGGCATAAAAATAAAAAATGTATCGCATAATGTATTCTGCTACGCTGATGATATTCTGATTGCCAGTATCCCAGTCACTGGCTTGCAGAGTATGATTAATCTAGCTGATAAATGCATATCAGACCATGGATTTAACCTTTTAAATACCCTTTTAAGTATGTATCTTTTGGTCAAAATTATTTTGTCTCAAGTCCCGCGTGGTCCTTGAATGGTGTGGAATTAGTTAATAGTGTCCTGGTGACAGCATTAAATACCTGGGTGTCACATTAGCGAATAAGCCGAGTGTACATGTAAATGATAGAATTGCCGCCTGTGGGAGAGCTTACTACGCCATGCAAAGCGCTGGATTTTGTAATGTGTCAACAAACGCAAACATGCTAGGTTATTATTGGGAGTCAGCTGTATGGTTCTAGTTCTGTTCACATAAACAAAGTGTCAATGTTGAAAATTGAAAAATTACAAGCCTAATTGCTAAAAACAAGCATAGGTGTTCATAAATTCTGCAAAAGTTCTCCTATATCTACAAGCTCTCAACATTTGTAAAATAGAGTTTATTATAGGGAGAAATTCTCTAGAGCTGACCCGATCGATGCTCTCTAGCTCGTCAAGAGATTTTTATTAGGTGAAATGTTCAGTCACAGAGGCATGATTTCTAAAGTCAAGCTAACTTGTGAAAAGTACGGCATATCCTTCTTGAAATATATTTTTGATGAATCCTATTCGCAAGTCGTCAGGAAAAAAATTACGAAAGGATGTACCGTACAAGAAGATCTGACTGACAAATATAATGTTGTATTCACTGTACTTTCAAATGTTTTCTTCTTTTGAAGGCTAATAAATCAAATAAAATGAAAAATAATTTAGTGTTCTTCCTCCCTCCCAAAAGACACGATATTACGAAATGAATCCGATAATAAACAGACTTGGTAAATTACCAGATTACAGAATACTCTAAAACATTCAATTTTAATTAACTTTTATGTGTCATCTAATCCATATTGTGATAATGCTGAGACAGTAATAAATATTAAATCTGTATCCAGTAAATTGTGTTTATAAAACTCTCGCTAAATTGAGAAGCCATACAAACACCAAAACAATTAATCAAATATTACTTTATCCATGACCAATTAACGGTGATAGATTCCATTCCGTCACAACACATTGTGTAATTAAGTTATCCCCGCCCGCCTCCTACTGATTTAAATAAAATAATAAAATCATATCTGTGCCTTATTTTACAAAACTACCTAGCAAACACAAAACTTTTACATGTCTAATGTGACCGTCTGCGACGCTAGCCCAACATTGTTCCGGCGTTGGGTAGACGTCACAAGTTAATTAACCTGAGATGATAATCATGATTATAATTAGGATATATAGTCCGGCAGCCAGTGGGGAGGGGGTGACTTTGTTTTTGCAAAATTCAAAATGGCTGCCATGAAAGCACTAACTTTATCATATCTTCCTCAATAGTTGAGATAGAGTCTTGATTTTTTCACCAAATCATATGTTTTGGTACCAAAGAATACAATAAAACACGTGGAAACTTTATTTGACATCACTACCATGCAAAATTCAAAATGGCCGCCATGACATTATTAAAGCTATCATATCTTCGTCAATACTTGAGATAGCGACTTGATTTTTTCACCAAACCATATGTTTTGGTATCAAGGAATGTAATAAAACACATGAAAACTCTACCGACATCATTGCCATTCAAAATTCAAAATGGCCGCCATGAAATCACTAAAGTTGTCACAATTATATTCATGAATAATTGCGATAAGGACGAGATTATTTCACAAACCATATGTTTTTGTATCTGGGAATACACTGAAACACATTACCTTTAGTTGACATCATTATTGTGATAACAATTTTATGTTAACACATTTATGCAATTTTTATATATTCTTTCAATGATCGTTGCCTATAACAGTACATCTGCTAGGCATGTACCGTACTAAACATTACAGATACAGACTTGATTTTTTCACCAAAACAAGGTTACCCTAGAAATCCACAGTTGGCTGCAGGACTAATACGTCTCATGTGTGTGATTTTTTATTAGCTGAATGTAATTAGTTATTTTGTCGGAATGACCAAGGAATCTCAATATTGAGACTCCTTGAAATGACGATTTATTTAATAACTGTCTGATAGCATTACTGGATGGATTTTATCTTAACCCTCAAACTCTGAACCAATAAATTTAAATTTTCACCCACTTGAAGTTGTGTCTTGCCACCACGACCCACAACTTCAAATGGGCGAAAATCACTCATATTTGTTTGATTTGAAACCAGAAATTTGCAAATATTGTTGTTTAGACACCCACCTTATTCCCAATGAGTGTGACTTAACCTGCCATTAAAACACATAAAAAACGAAAATAATGGTGCTGTGAAGCGCTGAAATAATTTCGTATAAGCCATGGAAATCAAAGGGTTTTTTCCAATTTAAAGTCATTATAACTGTCTTAATTAGCTCTTTACGATTCATTTGAATATATATGTTATGGGTCTACGAGCATTAGGAATATTTTTACTTTTACAGTGCGGGGATAGACTTTCGTCGTGAGAATCTGACGTCTACAGATGTCAGATTCTGACTAAAGTCTATCTCCGCACTGTAAGGGTCAATCACGTATGTGACTTATATAAGCTAACCTTTGCCGAGACACATCCAGAGGAATGTTGAACAGATCAATCGATTTTTATTATTCAACCTAATTTGATCACTTTATTAAAATTAATCCCTTGTATCTACTGAACTATTTTATGTGACCTGACACACAAAATGGCATATCAGCCCTAAAATTTCAAAATAGATTTTTTTTGCGGATACGATAGCCCTGCAGTCCTATTTCGCAAGTTGGAATATCGTTTGAATAAAAGCTATACTTCTTTTGATTTTCTAAGATTTCATCTTTCTGATTTTAGTTAAATAATCATTAAAAAAAAAGTATATAATTATGATATCATAAATACTTGTAACCATGCCGTCTGGAGATCCCTTTTTCGCATAGCTAGTCACATATATCATGTATGTATTATCATGAAGGTGTAACTAAAACTCTAAATAGCTAATTATATTGAGTTACTTTTCAGTAAACTAATACTTATTACGACAGGGTCTGCCTCACAGACCGAATCGTAATATAATTAAGAATGAAAATGATAAAAATAAAAATGATTCAATCAAAGAACGAGAAAAAATGAGCGGATGCAAGTAAAAACAACACAGTACAGTTTTTTATAATGGTATAATTAATGGTCTAGGAGTATAATCAGGTAATTCAGAAATTTAAACGAGAAGATAATGATAATGACGATTTAGCGTTTCCAATATATAAAACAGTATTTAGAGTTCAGTATTCTGGCAATAATTATTATATTCCGCATGTGGAAGGGCTGTACAGAATGGTCAGTCTGTCTTGGATGCGCCTGGCTGGATCAGTGGTCACTTGATGAGCGTACACATGGCACAGGACATCGGTCAGATAGCAGAGACAATGATTAACATACATGAAGTTAATTTATTGTGGGCACGTTATACCAAAGAAAATACGTTATCACCACAGAGCCACGAATGCATACAATTACACTGCTGTGCATAATACACCTAACGGACCTAACTACACTGCTGGACACAATGCTCCTAACAAATTATAATTATTTTAACCATACGCATCTTACACAAATATAATAATAATTTAATAAACTGAGCCGTAACATACTGTATATGCCATATATCATGTATAATATAAGAAATATAATTTGATACCCCTGGCTATAAAATACCATGTATATATATACCATATGTCATACCATATATAATGTCATATGCTCATTATTTTAATCTCATATATGAGACCAATGATTTTGATAAATTCCAAACTGATAAACACCATGCATTTTTTTCAAGTGACAAGGTTATAACATAACAAAGCCATTGTTTAAATAAATTATTTAAGACCAAGTAATAAATAATCTAGATCATTTGTTATAAACATCTGTTGTTAATGGGACTATTCTCATAAGAGTTTTGCAAAGTGATCATACCGTTTTGAAATACTACATGTGCATCTACATGTGCAAGGGATGTAGAAATAACAAATATACTAATGTAGTTTAACGAATATGTCATATGGTTTTTTTATGTTTCGGTTGGTCATAATTCTAAAATTTCTTGCTTCCTGATTTGATTTCAGCTGATGAAACTTAAAATGAGACCCCAGATATGGTCATAATCAGTTATCGTCGAACACACTTTTTGGCTAATTTGTGAGTACAAGATAGATTTAAAAATGAGTATTTGGCTCTGTATTAAAAATGGCATTCTGCAGTGCCAAGCCAAAAGCAGTAGTCCCTAGCTTGTAACTTCTTTCTTCGGAAGTAAGAGAAAGCATTAACTGCCTTTTAACTTTTACCTATCTGCGCCAAAGACAATTTACATGAGGTAGCCCTACTTACCAAATATGGCGTGAAGCTGCTAGGTTTTTGTTTGCTTGACCTGTGGCGAGGCTCTGATGACGGTGGCCAGTCCCATGGAGTGCCGCAAACTGACCACAGGTACTGTACCATCTGGATGACGTCAGGATGACCTGACCAACGTCGTCACCTCCTCACCCCTGTCCCACCTGACGGACATGCGCACAGTGGTGGCTGTGTGCTGCTGGTTGTGACTCCTCGGACAGATGAGTCTCAGCAGAATGCGCCGGAACTTCTGACCCATGAAGCAGTAAATGACGAAGTTTACGCAGGAGTTGATGGTGAGGAAGAGGTTGCTTATGACGTTGATGTAGCGCAGCGTGGGCAGCACGTCCGTGAATGAGGGCGCGTGCATGTGGAGTGCCATCCAGAATCTGAGGACAAAGTCAGGGAGCTCACACACCACAAACACTATCACCACCACCACCAGGGTGAGAGTGTACTTCTCCTTACGATGTGTTTCACGAGGACGCTCCTGCTGTAAACGTCCAGACTCCTTGATGGCCTGAATTAGCCGTGTGTTAAAGAAGGCTAGGCTGGACAGCGGCAAGAAGAAGCGCACGATGAAGAAAAGGCACATTTTGTAGATGATCACGTACAGGTTGTTCTCCCTCAGTGAGGTCTTCTCCACCACTGTGATTGTGCTGTTTGTCACCTCGTCCCACTTGTGAATCACCACCCTCTCAAACACCCTGGGCAAGTTATAGAGTATAGAGAACACCCAGACAGCAATCACTGCTCTCCTGATCCTGCTCAGTGTGCTGTACTGTGGAGCATGCAGAGGACGACATATGGCGATATACCTATCAGCGGTGACCACAACTACCAGCCAGACGGCTGATGTCTGAGCTATAGAGGCGGCAGGCCAGATGAACAGCTCCATGTAAGGCCAGACATCTCTGAGGCCTATCACCCAATCAGTACAGTCCTCCAGAGTGTTCAAGGTCTGGTAGAGTAGACATGTAGTCAAGTAGATGGCGTCTGAGAGTGCCAGCATCTGTAGCAGGTAGCCTGTAGTACTGCGGACAGACCTGTCCTTACCCAATACCACAACAGACAGCAGATTCCCCGAGATGCCAAACATACTCAGCAGAGTCACCAGGTAAACGTCCACTATGATCTTATACGTGGCGAATGTGGGATCACTGGAACAGGTTCCAGCTGTGATATTCATCGTGGATTAATGGCACAGACCGACCCTGTGAAACACTTATTCTAAATAGTCATCCTATCTCTCGGTTACGGAGCTCTGGAAACGTTTTAAATTCGTCTTTTCTGTGTCATCGAAGGATGGATGTAAATGACATAAATTTTCAGAATAAGTTCTTCAATTATGTATAACCATCCGATACATGACACTGATTTTATCCAGATAACCTTAAATCCCCGCACATCATGTCTCACGTGTCATGCCCTCCACAGCATACACAAACATTGAGGACTAGAGATGAACCAAGCCTAAATCTCAGCCTCGCTGCTTCACATTGATTGTGCAGAACATGGACTGCACACAGATCACAGGATGATTAGCTTGACCGATGTCACCTTCACAATTTACACCTGAAAATACACAAAATGCTGAGTCACTATCCGAACAAATAACACATTAGGAAGAGCAATTCTGTTACGAAAAAAGAACGAAATTCGATAGATTCGTAGATCCGAATGTACGAGGCGCGAAGGGCCGAGTATAATCGGATCTATGAATCTATTGCAATTGAGTTGTTTCTTCGACTTAAAATACACAGAATATGTGCAGATGTTGCAAGATTTGATATAGAAAACCTAAATTTCATTCTCAGTATGGCTATTAAACCATAAAATCAGACAAGCATTTTCATGGCTAAACCCGTATATTGTGCCCGACCTGACCCGTACAAAATAGCAGTAGATTCGTAGATTTAAATCTACTGCTTTTACAATAGACTGACGTCCCTGGTGTATTTTAGTACAATAGACTAACCATGATTTTGTTTGAACACTCCTGGCCCCGTATTCTCGTGCAAGCTAAGATATATCGTAGGTTTGGATTGGTCGAGATGGACATCTCGACCAATCTGAAGCCTACGATATATCTTAACTTTTACAAGAATATGGGTGAAATCCAGCTATTTTATCACATTTTATTCACATTGAGATTTGAGTTGCTGTCCTAATTCACAACTTCGGGTAACTCAAATATCCTACTGTGTAAAATCCATAAGCTTAATATTACAAATGAAAGCCCCTCACTCATTGTGTTGTATTATATCATTTTTACGCGATAATTAGTATTCAAAATATGGGTTAATACGGGTTAATCGATGCCGCTAGTGTGATTGTGATCAGTTTGGTGCGTAGTTAATTAAAATACAGAAATGTTAAAGCTACATTTATTTATCACATAACATTGTCTATAGTATATATAATAGTTCAAAATGCCCACATTATAATAGATTATGCCATTTTTTAATAATTTATTGAATTTTATTTAAATGTGCCATGAGCCCCATACACGCGGCATGATAATTAAAGGATGATCGGTCACTAACACATGTTTTACACAAACATCTGTTCCCCTGAAAATAAAAAAGTCCACATTATAATAGATTATACCATTTTTTATTTTTTTATTTAATTTTATTTAAATGTGCCATTTGCCCCATACACGCGGCATGATAATTAAAGGATGATCGGTCACTAACACATGTTTTACACAAACATCTGTTCCCCTGAAAATAAAAAAGTCCACATTATAATAGATCATACCATTTTTTATTTTTTTATTTAATTTTATTTAAATGTGCCATTTGCCCCATACACGCGGTGTGATGATTCAAGGATGATCGGTCACTACCACATGTTTTACACAAACATCTGTCCCCCTGAAAATGTAATTTCTGTAGAACATTGTATCAGTTAAATATCGAGATACGTTATTATCTGTGTCTGTGGGGGGGGGTGGTTGTGGATAATAAATTACCTCCCCCCCCCCTCCATATACACCAGAAAGGTTATCTTATTCGTTCAAGCAGCGTTGTATTTTGACGTTATTATACGTGTTATATCACCACTTGGAATGTAAAGGTCACAAGCAATGTATAGATCGTCAGCGATGCAGATGTATGATAGGAGTTGACAAGCAGTAAATAGAGCACTGGCAAACCGGAAACATTAGAAGACAAGTCAACATAAAGACAGTGTGGATATATTATTTTCTGGATTGATCATATCAAGGAGATGCTGCTATGAATCAATATGCTTGCTACTACATGCAAAGAAATACGTTTGTGTGAGTGAATATTGATTTACGTCTCTTTCTGCACATTCATGGCAGCATCGGGACTGAATGAAGCTCGAAGTTGGGACTCTTATCGAGTGGCTTCAAGGGTTCTTTAAAGCGCACAGTACCATAGACAGCATAACACACTCCAGGTCTTTGAACAATTTGGAGCACTGCATATGCACAAATGACTAATGACAATGACAAATATCCGAACCCGGCCGGTATACTAACCCATTACGTCTGAGTTTCGAGCTACAATCTGATCGAATGAGCCACCGGGGTCGGCCACGTATATGTGAAAATATTATTGTCCAGGTCTGTCATGTGGAAGCAATCAACAGTAACTGCTTACTTCAAAAGTAAGCAGTTACTGCTGTGTGTCTTCGCTTTGCAGATTGTCCAGCCTTTGGGTTTTGTTGCCAGATGAGCGTCTGGGACTGGCTGGTCTGATAGGGTAAGCCTCTATCCCACCCACACGAACACACAGAATTACCGGACAAGTGTAAACAGTTTAACACCGATATAACTTCTTTTCTACTTGGACGACATAAAAAGAGATTTTCCAAGAAACGGGTGTTTTTCCTGTGGCAAACATAACGCTGGCAGGCGGTGGTGCTGTCACAGTTTAGGGGAGGATCTGCTCTGGCTGCAGATGGCATATGATACAGTGGGGGGGGGGGTATCCCAATATAATTGTTAACATTGATTGTTGGCAGATATTTAGTATTGCATTGCTACAGGGCGTATTCTAAACCTACAAAAAATGAGAAAAAACCGCCAGTAATTAGCACAGTTATTTAGGTTTAAAAGGCACCACTACATTATTTTCTTTGTGTGACCACGACATTCTAATTCGGGAATGGAGAGTTATTGTTGATCAAGTACAGAACAATTATCATGGTAGGCCTAATAGATGGCCAGACTTGTAATATGTGCGATCGAGCTGTTGACTTTGAAGGATTCTTATTGGGGCCTGGGCCTATTTTGTGATGTGTTTTAAGTCAGTTAAAAGCCTCGGGTTTTTCCATTCAGAATGCATGACTCTCCGGGCTTTATCGTAGTACGTTCTTTGAGTCAGCTCCGGACACCGAGGACGATTCTGAATATTAATTTACGACTAATTCACCAATACAGAAAAGCTTTCGCTTCAGATTACTTACATGCTGTCTTGCTGACGCGATTCACAAATTTAAATGAGTGAAATTAGTTCAGATTAGGTAAAATGAAGTTCAACAATCTTGCTGATTGATGTCACGTTTTAACTTCAACATGTTTAAAAGAAGATTATTATATAAAAGGCTTTAAAAATATATAAAAAAACAAATATAATTGGGACCGGCAGTTAAATGGCCGCGGAGAAATGTTCACATGTCACTGAAATATCACCAGCAATAAAATTCGTCCCACAACAAACCACGACCTAGCCAATTAACACAGTACTTTTTCTTGACATCGCGCACAGCGATGCCACCGAGGGGTACACCCGCTACCATGTTCACTCTGTTAGCGCCGCATACTGATTAATGTCACTGTTCAAGCAGATGGACTACTTATGACTTGATACGTTGCTGCTGTTTGCCTTTTGGGCGACAGTATGGCCATTGTGAGATGACCAAAAATGATACAAACTTTTGAGGTGCGGACCAAAATATATCATATCCCAAAATGGTGGAGCTATTGATCGTTACCGCTAAAGTAGTAACTTCCTGCACAGCTATGTAGATCTTTTCTAGCACCCGTAAAAGCTAAAGAAGAATATATTCGGAAATATTCTAGTATCAGAGCTATAGAAGTAGCTACCATATCCCCTCATGCACTTATATTTGAAGATGAACTTAATTTTCGAAAAAAGTGCATACACTTATATTCAAAAATAAAAATAAATTTTAAATTTATTTAAACTCTTTAAAATCTTAATAATTATTATTATTTGATTTACTTCAACCAAAATCAACTGTAAAACTAACACTAGTAATCACTGCCCGTTACTTTGAATTTAACTTAACCATTGTTAACAATATTAACAAGTCAGCCAGGCAATATAGGTGTTGACACTACCTGAGCAGTCAAATCACACCTCTTCTGCCCACGCTTTTCAGCTATCACACCCATGCACTATATATATATCGCTTTGACGACTTCAACTGTCAGCGCATATCTATAATATGGTGCAATTTTCTTCTTATATCTACTCGTTAATAAAGAAAAAATAATAATGTACTTTGTGTTTCCGATAAACATCATAATTAATTATTATTGACATATACTAGTAAGGGTTTCTATAGGGCAATATATATCAATATTATTCTGACCTGCAGTACATGTCTGGGATCCTGAGTTATACAGTGGTGCGCGTATAATTTTCGAATATAAGTACATGCACGTAGTATTCGAATATAAATGTATGCACTTATAAATTAACAAAAAATTTTTAGAACCATGCCTAAAACAGTCGATTTCCACTTATAAGTGCATGCACGTCTATGCGCTAGGATGCGGTAATTAGATAAAAAAATCATAAGCATTGTAATGATGTATAACTCAGTACCAATATGGTTCCGGCCTACACACTGATACGCCGTGTGCTGTTTTCTGCCGACATGCATGTGACCTTCCCCCACCCTCACTCCTTTATGAAATGCTGGCTCGTTTCATTTAAACATGACAAAATCTGGGGCAGGATTCCTAGCGTATCACGACAGTGTAGATAATGACGTTGCCTTGTAATATTAAAATCGTACTATGCGATGCAATCACCATTGTCAACACCCCTGAAATTATTTTTGTTCTCATTCGCCAGGAAGTGTGAATAACTGTCACAATTTCCACCGCAAGGATAATAAAAGTAGCCGGATTGTACCAAATACCCACGTATAATAAGTATGTCAATTTGAAGGTCATGACTTCCTTCTTTGCTGAGTTGTATTATTTTATCCGGCTATAAAATATTATTTAACATATACCGCAGGGTGCATTGAACGACGAGGGAGGGCACATCCCCCTGACCTATTTATTTAACAAATTAAAACATAAGCCTCGAAAATTAATTTATATACCATTTGTACACTGTTGGACCAACGTCGAAGATGTTGGGCCGACGTTGTACAAACGTTATACAAATGTTTTGTGTTTGCTGGGCTGGTGGCTTTCAGAGGCCCCATCGTTTGGCCTGCCCCTCAACTTTTTTCATGGTATATATACTGCCAGATATTTTATTTATGTTTATTTACAGAAACACACTGAAGTTGAACATAAACCAGCATTAGATATTTCTCATACCTTTCAATGCGGTGTGTTATTCGTCTGACTACATTTATCTGGTCGTGCTCCTATAGATTGCTCTACTAAAACTATCCAGTTTTATGCCCATATAAATTTACTGGCTACCAAATAGCGGGTTGATTGACCAATTTGACACAAATTGATGTGAAAATGGCCTTACTGATAGCCAATCACACTCCACAGCACAAACTGACGGACAGATGGTCTGACTGAGAGCCAATCACAGATTGCGACACATTCTGGTGCTCATATGAGGCGTGCGCCAATCAAACAACACAACGCATACTGATGTCCAAATAGCATAGCCGTGGACGAGCCGACACCGTAAAGTTATGGGCCGTGGATTACTGTATTCATTTCCCCGGTAAAATCAACGTTTTTCTACATGGCAGTGATTGAGAGCGATCTCGACCCCAATGTCTGAAAATTGTCTAAAACGTTTTAATGATTTGCTAAAAATGAGCTGAGCATGCGTTCATGTGCTGAAATGTTACTGATTCCAATGAACCTTTCGACCTGATTAATAGAGGGCTCAGGCCAAGTCTTTTATATGAACATCCAAAGAAATGTCCCGCGTTTTTGATTTGGTGTAATCTGTGGCGGGAGCCTCCATTTTTAAGTTCTGTTTCAGCCACATTGGGGGCGGGGGCCCTAGGGTAGTGGTTAGCACCGCTGCCTTTCACGCCAGAGTTCGGGGTTCGGTTCCCGGTCTCGGCGGTTTCAAAGAAACAAAAAATGTTTCTTCCCCATCCACGTGTGAAAGTTAGTATTGTGGGGAGCCTCCGTGACCGAGAGGTAGCGTGCTCGGCCTCAGACCGCCAGGGCTCGAATTTCGAATCCTGTGTCTGGAGGACAGTGTCATCTTAATCATCTCACCATCCTCAGGAGGTTCTCCTGGCCCAGTTTAGCCTATATGTGCACAAAGGTGGCCTAAAGCCCGATTCATTTCATTTCAGCCACATTGGGGCTTCAAATAGTAGACATGTAAACAAAAATTAAAAAAATAATACATGCGAATGTTTAAATTAAACATATGCAAACCCTATGACCAGCACACCATAACATAAGACACATGCATGTACACCATACAGCCTAACACACACCGACATATTTGTATCTTCAACTCTCAACTGTGACTCCCTACAATATTGAATGTTCACAAGGAAACGAAAAGAAAGAATTTATGAGGATGCGAGCCTACAGGCAGCGTTAACCACTACACCAATATCCTGACGTCTAAAATCATACCGCGGAACTGAAATAATTAGAAAAGTAAAACGACCGTAGACCGATAGCATTGCTATTCAAATGAAGCGGACAGAGCTAACTAAGACATTTATGATGATCTCCATTAAAAAAACACTTTGGCCTCCATGGTCTATGCAAAAATAGTTCAGCGTTGAAAGGGTTAAAATGGAAAGAATGGATGAAACCTCTGAGCGTTTGCTTTGCCGCAGAGATTTTGCAATTTACCGGCTGCTATGACGCCTGTGAACCAGAGGTCTACTCTGAATGCGGATCATGTATCGCGCAAAGCCAAAAGGCAGTAACTGCTTACTCTACGAGTCAGCAGTTACTGCCTTTTGGCTTTGCAGAGCAGAACAGTTGGCCTTGTGGACAGCCGTCTGCAATTCTGGCAGTGAAAGATAAACCCTCCGGCCAACTATCTCTGCTGTTAACGACACGACACGTAACAGACGAGGCATTCAATAGGGACAGAGCTGCAGTGCAAAGACAACCGCCAATAACTGCTTACTTTTCCAGTTTGTCTTTACACTATCGAACAGGGAAGAATTAATACGAAGACACAGACCTATGGCGTCATTATTCGTCCCTTGGATATGAAAGGGTGTATCTGCAACTTTACAAAGTGGCAAATACACCCTTTCATATCCAATGGTACGTATTGTATAGATTACATTATTTATAATCTATAAGTCGCTGATTCCTCAATTTGGATTTATAGCAAGGTTAAATATGAGAATATGATATCTTTTTTCGTCATTTTAAAACCAGGGATCTGAAGTATTTTCCAGGATTTACCATTAACATCAAGATTTCCCTTTTCACGCAATTTCGAACTCGGTAACTACCAGATGACGTAATAAAACTTTTTAGTTAAACTGCTTATTTTAGCAGGTTTATAGCCAGGACATCTTATCCCAGTTGTAAAATTCTGCAATAAAAAGCAATTGGACTTCATTATTTTCTAATCGCCATCAAAAAAATATGACAAAACAGTGGTTTGTATGATACACTTAATATTTCTGTTTGCAATTACACTGAACACCAGACATTGGTGAAAATAACGAATGCGCACTGATTGCAGAAACAATTAATTCAGCTAAGAAAAGGTTTTGTTGAAGCACACTGTATTTATATTATGAGCCGAAGAGAAGTTATTGATAAAACACCTCTGCTTGCCTTAATCTAGCGCACCATAAGAGCATTGACAATTAGGCATAAAGGATCTGTGTGTGTTTGTTGATACACGGAGCACTGTGCAGCCTGTTCCAACCAGACACAGACGGCACGCGTGTATCAAAATGCAGACAGCTCACTCAGGAAACACGAGGACTTGACCCAATGTTGTTTCAATATTGGTCCAGGGCCGTTGGTGGGGGGGGTCAAATCCTCGTGTTTGCTGGGCTCCACACAGGTGTTTGTCTACACCCACCCCTCCCTCCATAATATTTTCGCCAGCCGATCAGGGTACTTTTAGCAAGACAGCCGGACAATCACAAGCTTACCACAATACTTGAAATTGGGAGTGGGGGACGTATGACGTCACCTATCTGCAAATTTTAACATGCGAAGTAGCAGTGTCTACGGCGGGCAGTGTAGTTTGTTGAAAGCCCAAGGCATCTGTTTTTCCTCAAACTCCTACGCTGCTGATGCTACACATATAGCCCATATCAGGCAAACAAAGCCCCCCAAAAATAGAGAAGGGGATATGCCGCTTTTGTAGAGCGCCTATGCCTGGCTGCCAATTGAGCATGCGTTCCGGATTCGAACCCCGCTGATCCTGCGTGGGTTTATTAAATATCCTTGTTTCTCACTTCTCAATGTGACCAGGCGATCACGTTAATGGCGGCCTCGTTTTAAACCAGTGTATCGACGCACTGCGCCCTCCGCCACAAACCCAAAATACAGTGACTGCTTTATTTTCAAGTGTAGCGCAGGACTGGATAAAACAATAATTATGGTGTCGCTTTCTCACATATTAAATTTGTCTAAGACGACAAAGAACAGAAAATATTAACTGTATGTCAATATTCCGGCACCACGTCTCGGGCTAATATCACCAACTGGCTCAACGTATTCACCCTAGACTTAACATGTTTAAATCAGTCTTAACCTGACTTATTGGTTGAAACTTGGTAGTGTGTTGATAGTTAAGACAACATTTTGACTTTGGTGACGGTTGGTGAAAGCAAGGCATGATATGAAAACTTGTGAAAACGTGTTTCTCCAACGTATTGCTCATTTGATTATGAACATTATGAAAGCTGTCCCTCTGCCTACGTCGTCCGTATTTCAGTTATCGACATTTGTAGTGAGCTAGTTTGTTTTCAAAGCGATTTTTTCCTATTTCAGTTTTTAATATCTCCATGTATGGGAGAGTATATTTTTTAACTACATTTCGTATATTAGTTATTGTATTGGTAAATACTAGTCTAGTTATAAACAGTTCCTAAACCTGTGCTGCATAATGTGGTGGTGATGACCTAATAAAAGTACTATTTTTCGTATTTCAGCTACTGACCTGACGCACCGCTGTAGAAAACACCTACATTTTCTTGTATGGTCGGTGAGTATAATTCAGTCTCAGTTCGGTTGAAATAAATCAAAATTTATATGAGAGCAAAAATTACATGAGTGAAATAGATGTTACCGTGTTTGCCATGCTAAAGAGGCATCTGGTTCAAGTGATTCACTTTTTTATAACCTGAGTGCCCTCGGTGTCCCGAGCTCAGAGATTATTGTACTCAGCGTTACGTTAACCCTTTAACTGCTAAATTATTCAATCTGAATTTTCACCCACTTGACGTTGTGTCTCGCTGACGCGATCCACAACATCAAGTGAGTGAAAATTATTCAGATTTGACAAAATGGGGGTCAACTGTTTTCAAATCTTGCTGAGTGATGTCACATTTTATCTTTAGCATGTTTAAAAGATGGTACTTGATGTGCTAATAAAAAAGAAAATCAGAAGATATGCGGCACCGGCGGTTAAAGGGTTAAGGAATTGACTATTTCATTCAAGCTCTTTCTTGGCACATGTGGAAAACATCCAAATATAATTAGATTACTAACTTTGAAACTTTCCTTTTCAGTAGATGTAAAATTGTTTCTTTGCGGTTACTTCACATCATGCTACAACTGTAATCTCTTACCTTACAAATCAGTTTGACAGAGTATCCATTAAGAAGGCTTCTGACCAGCTAGTCTTGTCAGTGTCCTATGACAAGTCTGCAACACCAGAGCAGTGCGCACTTAGTGAGCGTAGCGCTCAATATAATCCTCTTGACAGGCGGCCTGAAAAATATATTAGATTTCAAGCAGCTATTGTCGCCGATCTATCAGCTGTAGGTGGGGTGTGGTGAGGTGTGGGGGCGTAGTGGCTGGTTCACCCGGCCGGCCGCCTAATGATGTTACCGGCACAAGTGTGAGCAATCCAGCAGATAGTCCCTGATGTCCTGCACTACTTCTCCTGCATTGCTCATGCCTCCACAGCAACCCTGTCCTGCTGAGACAGGCGGCAGTAACTGTGCACTTTGTAAGTAAGCAGTTACATCGTCTCTGACATTGCTCATGCCACCACAGCAGCCATGCAAAGACAAAATGCAGTAACTACTTACTTGAAAAGTAAGCAGTTATTGCTGTTTGTCTTTACATGGTAGATCAGTGATCATGCTGTCACAGTAGGCCAAAAACAAACAGCAGTAACTGCTTATTTTTCAAATAAGCAGTTACTTCTCTTGGTCTTTTCATTGCTGACTGGTGTTTATGCTGAAGTGCCATTGCTGTCATGCAAAGACAAACAGCAGCAACTGCCTACTTGAAGCGTGAGCAGTTGATGTTGTTTGTCTTCTCATTGGTTCTGAACCATCAAACAAACAGTAGTACTACTTCCAGATTACTACTGTCAAATCTTGTTAAATGCCACCATATCATTTTTTTCTGATACAAACCTGATAGTGTGGCTGTTTTACCATTCGCTTCAGATTGTCTGCTACGCTATAATAATAATAATAAATTTTATTCAGCTTTCCAAAGAAGAGAACAATATATACATACAATTATTTCAGTTATAAAATAACAGCATTGATAATAGTATTAAAACGACTTTAGCAGCAAGCTTATAATATACCGGTCATACGGATTGCGGCTCAGCAGTACTTGCCTAACACTATCACATAATCCGTCTTCCGGCGTAGTGGATGATTTGATGGAAATTTGTACTCTGTGAGCATATGACGTATCTAAAATATACTTAAAGAGTGATACATTGTGCTTACTGCATATGGTTCTCACCCTGGCTATCAGATCAGTATGATTACGTAATTGATCACAGCAATGTTTCTTTAATAAATAACAGTAAAATGTCTTGGCACGTGAAGAGTTAGAGAATATAGCACTTATCAGCTTCAATGAGCTGGTTTCAACAACATTGTCAATTTTTGAGACATTCAGTGCCTTTAAAATCGGTAAACTTCTACAAAATTTGTGAATTCCTATCCCTGCCTTGAGGAGTCTGCTTTGTATTTTTTCCATTTTTTCAAGGTCGCCTGCTGAAATGTAAATGCAATTGATACCGTAGGTTAAGATAGGACGTATCGCCGCCTTCCATATATAACTAAGGGCATCAACGTCGGTTACTGTGGTGTTGAAACCAGCTCCCTGCAAAGCAAAATATGCTCTTCTACATGCAACTATTCTTTTATCAACATGTTCATGAGGTTTACAGTGTGATAACGTCACACCCAAATAGTTAACACTATTGGACTGTACAAGATTTCTCCAGTACGATTGTTATTTACGCAATTATTTCTTCGGGCATTATTTTACATGTCTTCTGAGCCATTGCCCATTCGCCTTTCCACTGAACCATTTCTCTGACAACACCAGCTCGTCACCAATTAATCTGGTTGACAGCGCTTGTTTTATGCTTCATTGCTGTGATCGCCCTACTGTTGAACCGTTGTGGTGATACAATTTTGTCATGAAGCATCGCTTTTTGTAAAAGAACAGTAATTTGGGACTAATGTATTTGCTTAGAAACAAATATATTAGTCCAAAATTACTGTTCTATTACAACTTCTTACAGAGCAAAATGTCCCGACTGACAATTCTTGCACACAGACTTATTTTTGACTTTCCGAGACGTCTCAGCATATCATAGATAGCAGGGAAGGGTACAGACAGGCACCAGTGTGGTGAGTTATCAATAGGTTTAGAGGCACGTGTTGTCTGCATGTGGTTGGTGACATACATACGGTGTACCTCACTAAATGAGAGTGAAAAAATAAACTCGAGACATGGCCGTGCTAATGGTTCACGGTGGTTATTATTTTGCCTCAAGTATTTTATGCCAGTAAATTGTATGCATCCAATACTTCCAAAACCTTCATACTAGGTTTGAATCCTGCTGCAACCGATATCTGTCCTTGGTGCACACATATGGTGACCCAAACTGTTCAAATTCATGGAATAATAACAACCGAAAAATACAACCGAGTTTATGCAGAAGTACAAAAATATATGACAAATAAATGACCAATAAGTCAAAGCTGACATGTAAACGGTTAATAAATGACCGATAAATCAAAGATACCATGTAACGGTCAACGAATGACCAATATGTCAAAGCTGCCATGTAACGGTCAATGAATGACCAATATGTCAAAGCTGCCATGTAACGGTCAATGAATGATCAATATGTCAAAGCTGCCATGTAACGGTCAATAAATGACCAATATGTCAAAGCTGCCATGTAACGGTCAATGAATGACCAATATGTCAAAGCTGCCATGTAACGGTCAATGAATGACCAATATGTCAAAACTGCCATGTAACGGTCAATGAATGACCAATATGTCAAAGCTGCATGTAATGGTCAATGAATGACCAATATGTCAAAACTGCCATGTAACGGTCAATGAATGACCAATATGTTAAAACTGCCATGTAACGGTCAATGAATGACCAATATGTCAAAGCTGCCATGTAACGGTCAATGAATGACCTTTATGTCAAAGCTGCCATGTAACGGTCAATGAATGACCAATATGGCAAAGCTGATATGTAGCGGTCAATGAATGACCAATATGTCAAAGCTGCCGTGTAACGGTCAATAAATGACCAATAATAAAATGATGTCAAAGCTAACATGTAAACGGTCGATAAACATTTACTTGATTCCTAAAAGCTTGATGACGAGAGCTCGCACAAAAAACGTGAGATAGTCATCGAATGCTGTCTTGATGATCATGTCTGGCCAGCGTCGTAAAAGCTGAGCCAACATCAAGCCAGCATTGGTTGAACGTCTCGTGTTTGCTGGTGATAAGTGTTGAGTGGTGGTAAGATGAGATATATGTTTTCATACTATGTCATTATCTGTGGTGGTGCTGCGAAAGTTAGGCCACAAAACACACTGTGTCAGTACACGGCCGTGCAGACCAAAATGTAGTAGTATAGTGGTTTACTCTTCAAATAGGCTCTTTCTGCCTTTTGGCCTCGTAAAGCAGTACAATTAGAAGGACAGTCATTGCCAATGTGATGCAGCTTTTCAAGACAATTCTCCTGAGCGCACCATTGTTCTTAAGGTAGTGTTATCACAACAATGGTCGTCAAACAATGCCGCTTCTGCCACATCATTCATCTCCAATCGTTGCTCTATCTGCAGCTCAATGAGCTTCAGTCGTTCACCGTATCACAACGTCCGCTCTTCTTACTAAAGCACATCATTTCCCACAGCGCATTTTCCATGTCACTGCCGTATTCTCTTGCACCTTTGTTCCTTTTACCACATCTATATCTTTAAAGTATTACCCCTGCTACGCAAAAAATAATTGTGTCTGAAATATTGATCCCGATAAACCTAGCATTTCATTTGAATCGCTGTTTTTGCTATCAGTACTCGCCTCACAGCATAGTCATAGAAGCAATGGCCTCACTAGCACATCATTGATCTTCAAGAATTGATGTAGCCACACCACGAAATTGCCTTGCCGCACTGCTCCTGCTGCCATAGCGTTGTTCCGGAATCACTGCTAACCTGCTAGCGCAGCATTTGCCTTGATCACTTCCTCATCAACACAGCTACTTTATCATAATTGCTTTATTACCCCGGACAGGACAGCTATGTATATTTGTATAACATTTATACAATGTTGGACCAATGTCGAAGACGTTGGGCCGATGTTGTATAAATGTTATATAAAAATGTTTTGTGTTTGCTTGGAAAGAACAATCGATTGAATTTTGAAGATGATCAGGCTTACGATCCGGATAACGGATCTGCATCACCATCCGAATCACATGGATAGTACTATTTAAATAGTATTTTGATACCTGTATGGAATGCTATTTTACGACCCCATAGGCTCACAACTGTTGTGTAAGGTTACTATATGAATGAATGAAATAGGTTGAATCTATGACGTCATAATTTATCATCTCCTGTGTTTCAACATTGTCTATCAAATGCACTGCAACCGGTCATTGCTCTTGTTTCTAAACCAAGGTCATTCAATTATGCCTGAAGCACCGGCGGCAGTTTTTGATCTCAGCCCTCATCAATGAAAGTTGTGGCGATTGCGGAGATTGAACAATCTTACCTTACGAGTGATGTATTATGCATATAGCTCTCTCTCGCACGTGATTCTCCTCGTCTTTGTCCTGATTTTACAGTTCCTGAACCCTTAGAACACTGATGTCAACTACATTAGACATTCTGTTTTTTCTTTAGCACCTGTATAATCAGTTGTTAAAAATTGAATATGCTTTCAATCTTAAAACACAGATATATGTTTGGATATAAATTTCACAAATATCACAAATTTTCAGTCACTTGAAGTTGTGGATCGCGGTAGCGAGACACAACTTGAAGTGGCTGAAAATTTGAATTTCTTAGCTCAGTACTCTAAGGGTTAACAAACACGAGACGTTGACCCAATGATGGCCTGATGGTTGTCAGAGCCTAAGACAGTGGTTCCATATTAGGCCAGCATTCTGACAATGTATCAAGTTTGCTGGGTCACCAAGGCGCATTCCGCCCACGAGATAAAAAACGACCACATGTGCCGCCGTGCTGAGACTAAGAAGTTACTGTTACTTGTGAGTGCAGGTATCAATCACGAGATTTGAGTGAGAGACAAGGTAGCCCCCCCCCCTCCCTATACTTTTTCTTGGAAAAGCATGAATCCTGAGAATATTCATACAAGTTTCCATAACTCAATTATAAGAATAATTTGAGAGTCGTTCTGCAACAATGGATACTGGAGGGCTGATATATATTATAGGTAATTTACCTAAATAATTTTATACGATGACCAAATTAGCCTGGATAAGTATTCGATGTGAGTATTTAATTCTAATATTGTGTCTCACTTATTCATTTATTTTTGTTTTTTTCTAACAATGAATATATTAAGATTTGCCCAATCTTGTTAAACGTTTACTTCACAATAATGTTGAGATATTCACATTTAAATATAATTACTATGTACATTTATAATAATTTTATGCAAAAACACATATTTGTACCTAAGCTTCCCACATAATCTAGAATACGGTGGAATTGAAGAGAAAACCGTATATTGCAGTGCTCTAAACTGTTCAAGTGCCTGGTGTCGCGATATTACATCAATGTGCAGGACAGAAATTCAACGCGACATTCATCTATTGAAGAAAATGGGTGATGTATCTGTGACAACAGAAGAAAGGTGAAAAATAATGTTATGAATACCAGAAACTATCCGGGTTGACACGGCACCACTTGTGCGCTACCGAGGGGCACTAAGCCGCGCAAAACCAAAAGGAAGTGACTGCTTATTTTTCAAGTAAGGCGTAACAGCCTTTTGACATTGCAGATGCGCACTCACCAGCATCATCTCGCCATCATCCTCACGTAGGCATGGCCTTCAGAGTCCAGGCGGTGCAGCTTTGACCCGGGGCTCTCGTCTATCCCGGCTAATTGGCTGTTGACTCAGTGTCCACGCTGGATTGCTGTGAGCTGAGGCACTCAGAGCCTGCCAGATGATCTTTCGGGTTCCTTCGCCATATCTGTGACTGACGCCAATCTCTTCTGTCGAGCTGAATGTCTTGTGCGCGTCTATCATTCCGGCACACAAAGACATACTGTAGTAACTGCTCAATTTTCAAATAAGCAGTTACTGCTGTTTTTCTCTGCATGTCAGATTTGACTTGCCAGGCCTAACACTGGCAATAGCAGTACTGCTCTGCGAAATATTAAGACAGTAACTGCTTACTTAATATGTGAGGTGATACTGTCATCAGGATTTGCAAGGCTCTGGTGCAAGCTGCTGAGAACCGCTGTCTCCAATTTAAAGACAAACAGCAGTAAATGTTAACTTGTAAAGTGAGCAGATACTACTGTAGGTCTTATCAGAGCACTGCCAGACGTTTGCTTCTGTTGTATATATTATTATTATGCTCTACTGTAACTATTGTACTCTTCCATATCAAAACAGAATGAGAGCTAAGCAGCGCAGATTAGACCGATCATCAGACACTGTATAGTATTATTATGTTTGTTCGACTTTCCAATCATAATATAGTAATCTTAATTTAGCAACATGCTATGTAATGCGTGCAATATTACATTGAGTGGTTTGATGAATGTATGGGCGTGGATGGATTGATATGGATGGATGAATGCAAGCATGGGTGTAAGGCTGATGGATGCGTCGATGTGGATGGTAGTCCAGGCCCTGCCATAAATATCGAAATAAAAGTCCCGTATAGCCTACATCTCTTTAGGCATATATAATTTTGCCACTTGATTTGCACATAGGATACCCCTAGCATCAATAATCTACCAATTTACAACGTAATTCAGAAATCGGCCATTTTCCGAGATGGCCGCCATTTGGCCAAGGTCAAACTTGATATTGACATAATTTTCGACAGAATAGGAGCAGCTTCATAATTTGTGTGTCTACTATAGGGTTTTCAGGTATGCACGATCTAGTTGTGTGGTCAGAAAAAAACATTGGACATTGCAGTGTAGATAAATCCAATATGGCCGCCATTTGTCCAAGGTCAAACAATAAATTTGTATGGTTTTTAACACAATAGAGGCAGATTCATGTTTATGGTGTTTATGATAGGGTTCTAAGGTATGCCCAACATAGTGGCGTTGTCAGGAAATATCTTCGACATTGTGGCATCATGGAAACAAAATAGGTGGGCTATTGCAAAGCAATAAATGTGCAAAATTCTGAGTTGAAATACATCGATGATTGTGGACTCTACTATCATGACTATAGAGTTATTAGTTGCCTCCAATATTGTGGCGTTGTCATAAAACATTTTCACAGTCCGACCTTCATTGTGTATCTGCTCTCACAGAAGCTGACAAACGGGAATTTCTGAAATCTCTCATAAGGTGTGGTCTCCACATGACGGCAATTTTACTCCAGATAACATCCTCACATGGGGTGGATAACATTCACTAGTCTTTACAGCAGTGGCGCCTTTCATGTGTGCAGGAAAGATGCCTCTGACCATGTGTTTACATTATTTGAGGGAGACATCTCTTGCAAACCCACTTTGAGGGACAATTGACCGATGATGGCATGCATTCTACTGATACTTATAGCTAGTGGCTTCGACTTCATGGCAAACGTTGAGTCATTTAAAGTCTGCATGTTAAATTCAACAGGTTAACCGTTAACCGTTAAACGTGGGGAAAGGGTGGGACGTGCAGGAGGGGTTGAATGTGTCGACGTAAGTGAAACATCAGCTAAAATTCAAATACCAAAGTAACTTTGGTATTTGTGAAAATTTTGGACATCGCCAGCTAACAAAACCAACAACTTGGCCTCAGTCTGGCTTTTTCAACACCAGAGTTTACCCAGCAGGATGTTCTCCTGGGTGGTTCCGTCACAGACAAAGAAATTGTGCCGGCAAAAGCGAGCGTGAGCCTGCTCCTATTCTGTCCAAAAATATACCACTTTATCGTTTAACCTTGGGCAAATGGCGGCCATTTTCGTTTTTTCACTCACAATGCAATGTCAAACACATTTTCTGACAACACCACTATGACGGGCATACCTGACAACCCTATCATAGACACCGAAAACATGAATCTACCTATATTCTGTCCAAAAATATACCAATTTATCGTTTAACCTTGGACAAATGGCGGCCATTTTCGATTTTTTACTCACAATGCAATGTCAAACATATTTTCTGACAACACCACTATGACGGGCATACCTGACAACCCTATGATAGACACCGAAAACATAAATCTACCTATTTTGTGTCGAAAATAATATTGATTTACTATTTGACCTTGGGCAAGAGGCGGCCATCTTGGATTTTACCCGCAATGCAAATCCAAAATAATTTATGACTACAACACTAGGTCAGGCATACCTGAAAACCGTTATCAAAATCATGCACCGACTCCTATTCTGTGGAAAATGATATCGATATAATGTTTGACCTTGGCCATATGGCGGCCATCTTAGATTTTCCACCCATAATGCAATGCCCAAAGTATTTTTTGGCCACATCACTAAGTCGGGCAAACTTGAAAACCCTATTGTAGACACCAAAATCATGAAGTTGATCCGATTTTGTCGAAAATTATATCAATTTAATGTTTAACCTTGGCCAAATGGCGGCCATCTTGATTTCCCCCCACAATGTAATAGCTAAAGTAATTTGTGACCACACCACTAGATCGGGCATCCCTGAAAACCCTATAGTAAACACAAGAATCATGAAGCTACTCCAATGTTGTCGAGAATTATATCAATTAAATAAGTGACGTTGACCAAATGGCGGCCATCTTGGAAAATGGCAGATTTCGAAGTTACGCTGTAAATAAAAAAACACCTAGCAGGTTATTAATGCTAGAGGTATCCTGTATTCAAATCAACTGTCAAAATGTATGCCCAATGAAATGTATACGGGACTTTATGGCAGGGCCAGGACTATGGATGCAAACATGTATGCGTGTCGATTGATAGATGGTTGCAAATGGATGTTCTTTGGTGGATGGGTGCATGCATGCATGAGTGAATGGATGGATGCATGCATGTGAATGGATACATGGATGTTGATACATGCATGGGGGAAAATATGTGGATGGGTAAGTGGATGAACGGATAATTGGATGAATGAATGGATGCATTATGTGGAAGAATTGCTATATTACATTGAAAAGCAAACTTTTCAATGTCATTAATAGATCAGCTGGTTTAATTCTCGACCACTAGGTGTCCCCATCTCTATCTCAATTGCATGCGAGCGTGGCATCTATGCATTAGCCTATCAAACTTCAAAAAACGATTTAATTAAAATGACGCAAATAAAATTAAAACTTGGTTATGATCAAGCTGTTAGGTGGTAAAATATACCAGACTAAGCATGCCAAATTAGAGGTAGATGTATAAAGTAGCTATCTATATTATATATACCGTGGATCTGGTATTATTCGCGAGGTTTTAATTTTCGCGATCAGGAAAAATTCGCGAATTTAAGAATCTCGCGAAAATTATAATTGTGAGCTCTACCTATCATCGAAATCAATTATTCGCGAATTCTAGACTTCGCAAAAATCCCTAAATCACAAATTTGCGAAAATCTAAACACGCGAAAATTACCAGTATTATATAGTTTTACCTTTTTTAAATGTATGTTTTAATCGTAAATTACTTCCACTACCACCTTCTCGACCATCTCTAAACTTGGCTGTCTTACTTCTTCCGGCAGAAGATGTCAACTTTAATCCGGGTCCCTCCGGCTCAAATGACAGAAATAAAATTGCAACAATGAATGTTCGATCTATCAAACCGAAAACTCCCCCCTTCTCCGAATATGTGACATCGAAAAATCTGGACATTGTGGTAGTGAGAAATGGAAATGAAATGAATCGGGCTTTAGGCCACCTTTGTGCACATATAGGCTAAACTGGGCCAGGAGAACCTCCTGAGGATGGTGAGATGATTGAGATGACACTGTCCTCCAGACACAGGATTCGAAATTCGAGCCCTGGCGGTCTGAGGCCGAGCACGCTACCTCTCGGTCACGGAGGCTCCCCACAATATTGACTTATTGTGGTAGTGACAGAGACATGGTTAAGACATGATGAAACGCATCTACCTATCTTCGAAATCGATTATTCGCGAATTCTAGAACTCGCCAAAAGGCCCAAAATCACAAAACCCCCAACCACCAACCACTAACTCCATGGATGGCCCATGAAATAATGAAGGCTAAAACCCTTCGCTATATTCTCCAACGAACATGGCGCAGATCTCGCACACGACTAGATCGTTTTTGTTACAAACATCAGTGCCCCCTTGTAACAGAATTTAGGCTCTGCTCTGCCAGAATTCATATCAGTAAAATCACTTTGTGACCATTTCTCTAAATATTTTGAGGATAAAATTTAAAAAAGCAGAAATTTGAGCTAAACTGAACGTTTTTAAACGTGCGACAGAAGATAAAATTAAAAAGCTTATTTTTAGCTCATCGTCAAAATCATTGTGATCTGGACCATTTTCCTACCAGCGTGTTGAAAAATTGTCTTGATATATTAATAACTCCCATCATTGATATAATAATTTTTTACTATTTCAATGGAAACTTGTCCTTTCCCCCAAAATTTCAAAGACGCTAATGTAAGACCACTACTTAAAAAACATCTCTTCCTTAAACCGAACTGAAAAAATACAGGACTGCATCCAACTTAAGTTTAATTTCCAAAATCTTAGAAAAGGTTGTAGCCAATCGGCTGCAAGCTCATATAAAAAATAACCATCTATGACCACGTTAAGGATTTGTGCACCTCTGAGCTGGGTCTGCAGAGGATATAAGCGCTATAAATTTTTTATTTGTTTATTTGATTGATATTCGTCTTTAATGAGACATCGAGCCAGCATTTGTAGTCATTTTTTTGCACTGAAAACTAGAAATGCATTAGTGATTTTTGTCGGCGTTAGCTTTTGCGACATCAAGTATTTTATGTGATCGAGTGATACTCTCACAAGTGGCACCATTTGGTGAGGAAGGCGCTGTGATTGTAGTTTGCAGTGGATACTTTCAAGAAACACGAGACATTGGCGACGCTGGACCAGCACTAAACCTGTATTGGGCCAACGTCTCGTGTTTGCGGGTACTTCCAGGAAACCATAGTAACGTGGGTGTAAAAAAGAAATGTCAGTTATTCTGCGTCTGCGCACTCCGTCGATAATCCGCGCTTGTGCACTGCTGACATCAGGGCGGCCTAGTTCACAGACGCTCCGCTGGAAGGCGCCCTTTTCAGAAATAAGTTTTTGTCTAATCGTTTTCTCAGCCAACACGATACGTCGATCAAATTTTGCATACTTGTTAGCGCCATTGTCAAAAACGGTGGGCCAGCATTATACCAACATCGGGTTATCCTCTTATGCTGGCTAGATTAATTCCGATGCGGTTTGAACTTTTCCAAAACATAGATAAATAAGCAGACACGGTCTATATGAAACTATTGTTGCTTTAGTTTTTATTTTATTTTATTTATTTTTTTAGAGTGATTTTTTATGTTAAAGTCATAATAAGTGGTCGCCCTTAACGTGATCGCTTCCTAGATGCCCTCGAGAGATACACATGGCTTTTGATGGCAAAATGCAAGCAAACAATGGAATTCGATGAAGTGGTTCTGAAAACATTAACCTACCAAACGCTACATAATTCAATTTAATTATTACCCACATGAAGCTGTAGCTCGCTACTCCGATACACAGATTTATGTGGTGGAGATTTTTTTTTATATTTTATATTTTATATTTGTACAATTTAAATCGAAATCTAAGTTCTTCAAGGGTTAACAAATTAATACAATGGTGCATCTAAAAATAAGATACGGGAAGGTACTTTGAGATTTCTCAAGTCGTTTGACAAGGTATTCATGCCCCCACCCCCCCCCCCCGGGGTGCTCCTCTGCCCATCACCACACCTAGCTTTGGTCATGGTCGTTACGTGAGGTGCAAGGTGATGAGGTCAGGTTAATGGCGGGATAATGCCAGGATGATGTCAGGTTTATGCCAGGTAAATGCCAGGCTAATGCCAGGTTAATGCCATGATAATATCAGGTTGATGTCAGGTTGATGCAAGGATAATGATAGATGATGTCAGGTTAATGCCAAGATAATGCCAGGTTGCTGCCAGGTTAATGCTATTACCATTCCAGGTTAATGCCAGGTTAATGCCAAAATAATGCCAAGTTGATGTCAGGTTGATGCCAGGTTAATGCCAGGTTAATGTTAGGGTAATTCCAGGATAATATCAGGTTGATACCAGGTTGATGCCAGGTTAATACCATGTTAATGCCAGGTTAATGCCAGGTTAATGTTAGAATAATGTGAGGTTGATGCCAGAGTAATGCAGTACTAATGCCAGGTTAATGCCAAGTTGATTCCATGATATTATCCGGTTGATGCCAGGGTAATGCCAGGATATCGCCAGGTTAATGCCAGGTTGATGCCAGGTTTAGGCTGTGATAATTCCGAGTTAATGCCAGGTTAATGCCAGGATGATAACAGGTTGATGCTAGGTTGATGCCAGGCTAATGCCAGAATAATGCAGTTTGATTACAAGTTAATGCCAGGATAATGCCAGGTTGATGGCAGAT
Source organism: Flabesymbios commensalis (assembly GCA_964017125.1). Classification (NCBI taxonomy): domain Eukaryota; kingdom Metazoa; phylum Annelida; class Polychaeta; order Terebellida; family Flabelligeridae; genus Flabesymbios; species Flabesymbios commensalis. The sequence continues at coordinate 26,935,445 of OZ024912.1, forward strand.
TAATGCCAGGTTAATGCCAGGTTAATGCTAGGATAATGTCAGGATAATGCCAGGTTGATGCCAGGGTGATTCTATGACAATTTCAGGTTGATACCAGGTTAATGCCAGGATAATGGCAGGTTGATGCCAGGTTAATGCCGGGTTAATGCCAGGTTGATGCCAGGTAAATGCCAGGTTGATGTTAGGTTGATGCCTGAATAATGCCAGGTTAATGCCAGAATAATATCAGATTTATGCCAGGTTGATGTTAATTTAATGACAGGTTGCCGCCAGGTTAATGCCAGGATAATGTCAGGTTGATGCCAAGTTAATGCCAGCTTGATGCTAGGTGAATGCCAGGTTGACGTAGGGTTAATGCCAGGTTAATGCCAGGATAATATCAGGTTGATGCCAGGTTACTGCCAGGATAATACCAGGTTCATGTAAGGTTGATAACAAGATAATGCCAGGTTTATGCCGGGATAATATCAGGTTGATGCAGGGTGATGCCAGGTTACTGCCAGGATAATACCAGGTTGATGTAAGGTTGATAACAAGATAATGCCAGGTTTATGCCAGGTTAATGCCGGGATAATATCAGGTTGATGCAGGGTGATGCTAGGTTACTGCCAGGTTGATGCCAGGTTGATGCCAGGTTAATGCTAGGATAATATCAGGTTGATGCAGGGTGATGCTAGGTTACTGCCAGGTTGATGCCAGGTTGATGCCAGGTTAATGCCAGGATAATATCAGGTTGATGCAGGGTGATGCTAGGTTACTGCCAGGTTGATGCCAGGTTGATGCCAGGTTAATGCCAGGATAATATCAGGTTGATGCAGGGTGATGCCAGGATACTGCCAGGATAATACCAGGTTAATGCCAGAATCACACCAGGTATATCAACAGTTAGTGATTGATTATGGTGGATGAAAATTTAAATTATTTAATCTGGTGCTTTAAGGGTTGAAGGGCTAGTCACGTCTATATCCCTTTTTAGCCTGTTTATTTTGACCTCAACTCTTACAGTGCAGGGATAGACTTTAATCGTCAGAATCTGACGTCTGTAGACGTCAGATTCTGACAATTAAAGTCTATCCCCGCACTGTAAGAGTAAACATATGTATTATGGGCGTAGACCCATAACATAGGTATTCAAATGAATCGAAAAGAGCTAATTAAGACATTTATGATGATTTAAAATTGAAAAACCCTCTGGTCTCCACGGTTTTTTACAAAATAATTCAGCGCTTTAAGGGTTAAATAAAAAAATGAAGAAGAAATGAGCATTAAACGTCAGATTGAAATAAGTGCGTTAAAAGTTTATTTCAAATTTCAAGTCAAAGAGTATTTATTGTCACAATTATTAGAAGTAGTGTAGCATTGTTTTTCTTTTTAAATTTCTATTCAAAATGTATTAATTTTTTGTAACATGTAGATTTTGTAGATGTGTTTCCAGCGTAAGAGCTATAAAATTTGCAATTGTTTTCTTGGTGGTAGCTTGAATTTATGTATTTTGAAGGTGGTCAGGCCATGTTGCGTTCTTTCAACAATTTATCAATCCGTTTCGGGGTAATATTAGGGCTTCGATGAAGGGGGAGTATTTCCCCTCTAATTTAGGTACTGGGACCGCGTTCTGAGGCTGTTCTCAAAAGTTAAGTTATGATATAATAAGCTTCAAATTCAATACATGAATGTACTGGATAATATGCACCTATAACTATCAACTTTACTTTTAAAATATTTTAATAACTGGCAAGAACACGGCTTCCGGTCATCACTGAGCGTGAAAGCTGATTTAAATTGATTACTAAGCAGATCAGCCTTATCCACTTCCTCACTTTGGAGTTTCCCATAACATTTAAAGCGATAGACCACTCTATGTATGTTTCTGGTTTTAATTGCACGCCAATTGCCTCTATTTCTGTAATCAACATGTCCCGCTGTTCCTGCACAGTGGGGCGGGGGCCTTAAAGTTAATGGTTAGCACCGCTGCCTTCCACGCTACAGTTCAGGGTTCTTTTTTCGGTCTTGGCGATTTGAAAAAAAACAAAACAAAGAGGTTTCTTCCCCATCCACACGTAATAAAACCTCAGTATTGTGGGGAGCCTCCGTGACAAAGAGGTAGCGTGCTCGGCCTCAGACCTCCAGGATCTGAATTTCAATCCTGTGTCTGGAGGGCAGTCTCATCTCACTCATCTCACCGTACTCAGGAGGTTCTCCCGGCCCAATTTAGCCTGTATGGGCACAAAAGTGGCCTAAAGCCCAATTCATTTCATTTCAATTTCTACACAGTGGACTACTTCTTTTAGCGATACTCTACTTTTGAAGAGATTGTATAACAGTTTTATTGACCGTTTACATGTCTGTTTTGACATATTGGTCATTTATTTTAATAAACGTTTTTAATCCTTCAAGCCCTCTTGATGCATTAAATCATCATTTAACTTTCCTGAAAACAGACTTAATGTTCCTACAACAAAGGGTTTTAGAACGAAAATTTGCATGAAACTGGTTTACCAATAGGCCTACATGACAATTTAGTTTTTATAAAAAATTTCACCCACCTCAAGTCATCTTTATCCACTACAAGTCGAGAATTGCGACAGCAATTCGCGGCTTGTAGTGGATGAAGATGACTATGATAAATTCAAGCTTGAAAGAGTTAATGCGGTGCTCATCGGTTGTATTTTTGGTTGTCGTCATCCCATGAATTTAAACAGTATGTTTGTGCACCAAGTAAAGAAATCGAGTGCCGCGGTTGTACAATATTTGTTTTGCGTCTAATTGGCGATTTTTGCGCCTTTATCAAACCAAGGTATGAGAAACCGAGTCTTATTTTACCTTTTTGAACGTAAAATTATGTTTCAATTTTTATCCATTCTAAGTTGGTTGTCGCGGTAACAAGACAAAACTTTACGTAGGCAGAAAATGATCATATATGTTCAATTTGGTAGCACACATTTGCAATCATGGCAGATAAAACGTTCCACTTTCTGAAGGACCTATATTTAAGATCATGATGAAGCATAATTGCAAACCATTTTCGTGGTAATTGGCGCACAAACGGTCGACACGGCTCTCGAGTAATCATTTAATTAAACGTGTTCACCGTGATTGATGTCCTCAGATTCCGCGTCTGGGCTGTTATTGAATCAAATCAAAACCTGGGTATTAAAGTGTCGTTTCTGCCACTTTACAAACTGGCAGATATTACCCTTTAACCCTTTAACCGCCGGTGTTGCATATATTCGGGTTTTCATTTTTTATTAGCACATTAAGTACCACCTTTTAAACATGGTAAAGATGAAATGTGACACCAATCAGCAAGATTTGAAATTTGTTGACCTCCATTTTGTCATATCTGAATAATTTTCACTCACTTGAAGTTGTGGATCGCGTCAGCGAGACACAACTTCAAGTGGGTGAAAATTCAGATTGAATAATTTGGCGGTTAAAGGGTTAATACCAAAAAGACAAAATACATATCAAACGCACCCCTCCCCCCCCCCCCCTCACAGTCACACACCACCATGGCTTACACCATAATGTGTGGCATTATTTATCATTACATGTTTTCATATTGACATTACCTATTTATCCTTCCATTTCTCCCTGCGCATGTGTTTCAATTTGATTATTTTGTTATTGACATTGAAAGACGCAAGTGTTTCACGGTAATATTATGAAATCATTTTTTTTGTAATTAATTGAAATAATCAATCAAACAATACATTTACTCGTAACAGAAGCAGCGTTAACACAGTGCTTTTGTTTTTAGCTCTCAGCCAAGTTGTATGAAGGCAATTTTGTCATTCCCATAAAATCCGTATATTCGCTTTTCTGTCCTCGTTTCCTTGCCAGTTTGACTGATCTGCGGATTTAGTCTGCTGTTCTGAAAATTGGCCCACGTGTTTACGCTGGTAGACGAGTTCTAAAATAAGACGAATCAGATTTAACAAATAATGATACGGATTATCTTCAAAATGGTCTCCACTCGGCCATAAATATATTTTTTTGAGAGCGCGATTGGCAGTCGGTTTTCCATTGCAATGTTCTAAAACTTGGCACAACTCCTCACCCCACAAAGTCATCGGGTTGTAAAAGAACACATATTCAAAATGGCCGCCGTTCTAACATAATAGGCTTCGCATAGTAACACATGTTGAACTGCGTATTTAATACCTTTGAACCGTTCGGAGCTTTATGTATATATATACACAACCACAGACATCAGAACCAAATGAACCATCGAATGACCTGAGTGGAGTAAAGTATCCCACACAAGCGCATCTCGTGGTGACAGGTTCCCGACAACGTGTTACTGCAATATGACCCTTGGTATACCAAACGAGTAGCCAGGCATCTACACTGTCATGTATGTTTTTCCAATATCTTTATTCAGGTACAAATCAGGCTTCAGGTTACGACACAGCCAACACGAATCGTTGACGCATAATGGGTTAATGTTGGCGCAGCGTCTATGACGCAGCGCCAACATTAACCCAGCGTTGTGTGTATTTGTCGTGTTTGTAGAGGAGATGATGGTAAGCCTTCACTGCATATAGATATTATGGATGATGATGTCACACAGGAGTGCAGTCCAATATTTAGCACATATTTTACCCACATGTAAGATGTGTTTATGCTCCTCCTGATACAGTGACTTTAGTTTATGGGGTGCTGAATTAGGCATAATCTAGCCAGGTCAACTGGTACACTGTCACCTCAGATAACTGAAAAAGGTGTGATAGTGCTGTAGCGCATTCATTCATTCATTCATTCATTCATTCATTCATTCATTCATTCATTCATTCATTCATTCATTCATTCATTCATTCATTCATTCATTCATTCATTCATTCATTCACTCACTCACTCACTCACTCACTCACTCACTCACTCACTCACTCACTCACTCACTCACTCACTCACTCACTCACTCACTCACTCACTCACTCACTCACTCACTCACTCACTCACTCACTCATTTATTTATTTATTTATTTATTTATTTATTTATTTATTTATTTATTTATTTATTTATTTATTTATTTATTTATTTATTTATTTATTTATTTATTTATTTATTTATTTATTTATTTATTTATTTATTTATTTATTTATTTATTTATTTATTTATTTATTTATTTATTTATTTATTTATTTATTTATTTATTTATTTATTTATTTATTTATTTATTTATTTATTTATTTATTTATTTATTTATTTATTTATTTATTTATTTATTTATTTATTTATTCACTTATTCGCTCATTTATTGATTTATTCATTCATTCATTTATTCTTTCATTTATTTATTCATTTATTCATTCTTTCATTTATCCATTCATTCATTCATTCATTCATTCATTAATTTATTCATTTATTCATGCTTTCATTCATTCATCCACTCACTCACTCATTCACTCATTCATGCATTCATTCATTCATTCATTCATTTATTAATTTATTCATTCATTTATTCATTCATTCATTCATTCATTCATTCATTCATTCATTCATTCATTCATTCATTCATTCATACGTTCATTCATTCATTGATTCATTCATTCATTCATTCATTCATTCATTCGTTCATTCATTCATTTATTTATTTTTTCATTCATTCACTAATTAGTCATTCACTAATTAACACTTCACTCGTTCAGTCTTTCGTTTAGTCTTCCATTCAGTCATTCCCTCATTCACTTACATGTAGATAACGAAATCAATATGTAGTTTTATTCGCTGACCACAGGTCAACTGGTGAATTCATTTTAGAGAACGAAGATAAGTAAGCTTGTTGTAGACAAAACAATTGAAGACAATCATGTGTTTCATTGACATAATCAGTAAATAAGTACACGTATTACCTTGTATATCTGGATAGATACAATAACCCTATCAGCGTGAAGATAGACGTTTGACGCCAGAGTCGGACGTCAAAAGCATATCTCCCCACACTGAAGAGGTTAAGTATAATAGTTATTCAAATGAAGCGAAAATACATTTATGAAGGTTTCAAATTAAATAACTCAATATTATATACTAGTATATCATTATTTTCAGCACCGTAAGAGTTAGCTATGGACATCACATGGATCAAGATAGGCCTACCCCTCTGTTGAGTTTTCAGTTATTATTTTCCATTCATTTGAAGCTGGAATTTCTGACACAGGTAACGGCTTGTGTGAAAAAAATATTTGTGGAAAATATTGCATTTTTCAAATATAATTATTTGTTCCATCTACCACAATAAAGTAAATTTGATTTCATTTTTACTTACAACCCCATAATATAGTATGTGCCACTTATTTGCTTAATGCTTAAGACATTCTGACATTTTGACTGTTTGTGCTGTATGACTGTATAGAAAATAATCTAAAACTAGGGACCTGGTAGGACAATGCTTATATTAGTAGACATTTCAATTTGAAGACTGCAAAGTTATATAAATAATGTCCTCATTCCACTTATCCTTGAAAAGTATCGCCTTGCAAAACGCTGAGATATTTCGTTTATTTCTAAATCAAAATTAGTATTGTTTGACCTTACTGTTTATATTATGCCTAATATAATTATGCGAAGGAAATGTAATTTTCCATGGAAACGAGTGTAATATAAATAGTAAGTAAACCAATTGGAACACGTGTAATAATAATGACAACTAAATCAAGATAAAACATATATTATGGAATCTATGTCAACAGTCGATCAGAAATATCCTTCAAAGCGTAATCTTACTAACACCCTGCAGCTATTTTGGCTCATTGTCTTGATATTCAATTTGAATTGTGAAATGATGTCGCTATTGCAAATCGAAGGTGACCGAACATGTCCATATTTTACTAAATATCCAAATGTAACATTGAAAAATGAAGCTGAGAGCTTTTTTACTGCGATGGCTCATATTATCTCTAGCTCTGATCCCGCTAAATTAATTTTTTCATTTTTTCACCCACTTAAAGTTGTGTTTCGCTACCACGACCCACAACTTCAATTGGGTGACAATTACTCATATCATACTGGATTATCATTGATTTGAGACCAAACATTTGCAAATATTAATGTTTAACCGTACATTTCGTTCCCTGGATAAAAGTGACTATCGGCTAAAATAAAACGGATTAAAAACGACAGTAATCGGGCTTAGCGCTGAAATTGTTAATTAAATGAATTATATTTTTTCCAAAATATATCTTGCGGTGACAGAAGGGTCTACTGAGTATTTGCATCTGTTCTTTAACTGTTTTAGATATAGTTTTATAGACTCCAGAATGTGTGAGCAGCCTTGGTATTACACATCAATTCGATCCCTGGCTGAGAATCTCAATTTCAGCAATTACTGTTTGAGTGATCGACCACGTTGCCAAGCAATATGCGTCGTGTTACCATGGTGATGAAACCTTGGCAGCTCCTGGTGACATGGCCTGTCACTCAAACAACCAACCAGCAGACACAAGACACTGACCCATTGCTGGCCTAATGTTGGCCCAGCGTCGTAGACGGTGGGCCAACATTAGGTCAGCATTGAGTCAGTGCCTTGTGTCTGCTGGGCTGCAACCCATGTAAAGAGAGACGTTGGTCTCATGCTGGTTTAACCCTTTAACCGCCGGTGTCGTCAATATTCGTTTTTTAAATTTTTTATTAGCACATTACATATCAGCTTTTAAACCTGTTTAAAAAAAAGTGACATTAATCAGCAAGTTTTGAAATTTTTTGACCTCCATATTGTCAAATCTGAATAATTTTCACTCACTTGAAGTTGTGGATCGCGTCAGCGAGCCACAACTTCAACTGGGTGAAAATTCCAATTGAATAATTTGGTGGAAAAGGGTTAAGGCTCAGCTAGCGTAGCATACGGTGAACCAACATTAAATCGACATTAGGTTGATTCCTCATGTTTGCTGGGAAATGAATAACGTTGCCAAGCTATTCTTACTCGAGCCATTCAATCCCCTATTTATTTTCGATGAATAGAATAACAAGCGCTACTTATTTGGTGTCAATCCCAGATGATACGTATACTACCCAATCCAAATGAATGAATGAATGAATGAATGAGTGAATGAATGAATGAATGAATGAATGAATGAATGAATGAATAAATGAATGAATGAATGGATGAATGAATGAATGAATGAATAAATGAATTAATGAATGAATGAATGAAT